>LN483374.1:68185-185017 GCA_900002565.1 Culicoides sonorensis | reverse complement strand
GTTGAGCTGCAGCTGCATTAGCCGCACTCATATTTGGTAGCATAATTTTCGGTGAGTCACGTAATTCTTGACTATTGTTCATACTTTGTTGGTTATTCAGCTCTTGCATATTGTTCAAATGCTTATCACTTTGCATATGAATCGATAAATTACCCTTTGTTGTTGTAGAATAATTGCAAATTTCGCACCGGTATGGCTTGTAACCACATGTATATGATTCACCACGTGCTAATCGAGGATGTTGTTGACCTAAAGACAAGACAGTATAAAAAAAATCAATTTTAATAATTTAATACAAAGCATCAGACACGATTGCAAAAAAGACAAATAAAGTCAATATTATACAGAAACAAAGGTATTAGATTATGCTAATTCGATAAAGTATTATACAAACCTGATATGCAGTAGGCACAAGCACTTTCACCGTCTGGATGTTTTTCTCGCATATGAATTTCAAGTGTCTCCTGATATTTGTAATGCCAATTACATTGGGGACATTTGAGGGTTTTGCATGAATTACGTGTTGACATTTGAACACCACTATTTAAACGGGCAGTATTCAAAATCATTTCACATCTAGAAAATTTATAAGAAAAACTTTAGATATATATTTTTTTTTTAAATTGTGATAATAACTTACCTTGCACACTCGACACCAATGGGCCTGCCATTGATATGTTCGGGACATGCTCCGATTGTGAAACTTGGTGCTCCTGGCGATAGATTTAAATGTTGTCCACCTGATGATTGTGGTAGGGGAGTTGATGTAGTTGGTGATGTTAAGTTCATATCACCTCCAATGCTACTTGTGGGCGATTTTGATGGTGTCAATGGAGATCTTAGTCCGATATTTAACATTTCACAATTTTTGCAATCGACACCCTGTTGACCTTGGTGTTCGGGACATTGGAGAGATCGTTGGAATTGTTGTTGTTGTTGATGTAAAAATTCACTTAATAATTTTGCAGCGGCAGCCGCATTTGTACTGGCAAGAAGTTGTTGTTGAGATGGTGTTGCTCCGGCATTATTAGCTACGGTTGACGATGTTGATGATGACGACGGTGAATGTTGTTGTTGTTGTTGAGATGATTGTTGTTGGCTGATGTTATTCATTACACTACTACTACTATTAGTTAAATTGTTATTAGAGTTATTGTTAGCACTACTAGTATTTTCAGTTCCACTGTTGTTGTGTTTTGACGGCGATGATGATGACGTATTATTTGTTGACGATGAGCTATTATGAGCTAAATGATTAGGTGATTTGATTAGTGATGATGAAGAGGAACTATTATTTAATAACATTGCTGTTGAATGATCGTTTATCTGTTGTTGTAGATCGTTGTTGTTATTACTATTTGCTGCAATCGCTTGTTTTTGAATTTGCTGCACAAAATCATTTATCAGTTTCTGCTGTAATTCTTGTTGTTGCTTCATTGAGACAATTGAAGGTGATTGCTGTTGTTGTTGTTGCTGTTGTTCCAATGGCTCTAAAAATGATATTTGTGGCTTTTCGTCGTTATTCCGTTGTATAATGGCACTCGAATATTCACGACTTAGCAATAGTTTTTCAGGTTCTTGTAAATTCAATTGATGTTCAGTATTGGCATGCAGTGTAAATGTCTTTGTATTACCGAAACTCAGTTTGCATATAAAACACATCAATATTGGCTTATGAATTTTTGTTTGATTATTCGTACTACTGTTCTTTGATATTTGCTGTGAATTTTTATCTTGTGGTACACAGCTAATATTATTACCCGTTTGTGTATTTGTAGCAGCTATGCTACTGGGCGACAGTAAATCAATATCAGTAACTGACGCTTCACGTGCGGACACAACACGAAATGAATGTATTTTTGGATTATTTGATTGTGGTACACCTTAAAAAATTAATTTTTTCTCAACTCAAAAAAAATAAAGGAAAAAATTTAAATAACTTACCTATTTGATTTGTATCGGATGTGTGAGATTCATTTTCAGAATCAATTATGTATGCACTACCATCTGGATTGTATACAATTTTTCCCTGAAATGTTTCAACATCGGAACACGATGCTGGTGAGGCATCATCTGAATCGTATTCCTGTAACAAAATAATAAATAAATTTTAATTTAGCGTGCTCAATCATTTATTTATTAGCAGATATTTAAAAGTAAAAAAAAAAAATCCATGTCACATCTCTTCTGTTTAATTATAGTCATTAATTCAATGAAAAAAGATTAAAATTTATAACAAAAATGATTATAATAAAACTACAAAAAGTATCACAATGTAAATTTATTATTATTGAACAAAAAAATATTATCAACTTATCAATAAATTGACACGTAATGTTAAATGTGGATCAAAAACATGTGAAAATTAGTATTTAAATTTCATACTGTCCTCTATTTGTTCTTGCTAGTACAATATCATACAATTAACTATTTATTCATTATTTATAATTCAATTTTTAACACTTTAATTTCCATGATTTATTTGTGAGTGTATGGAATATTATTCAAATTATCAAGAGTGAGAGAAAAAAACTGTGACCATGGAAATAAAATCATGATTAGCCCCCGTTATTATTTTATTTGTGATGTTTTGTTTTATTTTTATTTTTTTTTTGTTTGAATTGTTTCACTTTTTATTTTAATTTTTAATATTTTAAATACAGCAATTGAACGGATATGCAAAAAAAAAATTAAATTATTTAACATTTTAAAAGTCAATCAATGATATATTATTATTTTATCACTACATATGATTATATTTTTTTCTCTATTTTATAATAAAAAAATGATGATGTTGAGACATTTTGTTAAACAAAAAATTAGTTGACGTAATTACAATTAGCATTTAATGAATATCTGATTGAATTTTCAAGAATGTTCAGTTACACAAAAAAAAAACTATATTTTTTTTAAGTTAAATGCTCACTCACACATTATTCATGATTTGGTTTTCTTATTCGTTTTTGATATATTTAAATGTAACAATGTTTATTATGTTAAAAGTAGGTAAACATTATTATAAATTATAATTTTTTAAATTATCTAGAAAATCGTGACTTCTAGATAAAAGACTTTCAATTTCCCTTTTAAATTTCAAACCAAAATTCGTCTAATTAACAAATATAAGTTTGTGAAGAAATTTCTTTCATTTTTAATTTATAAACTTGACCAAGAAAAATTTTATAAATTGTATTTAAACATAATAGTAATAATAATGTTAATAGTAATAAAAATTTTTAATATTAAATAATATACTAAATAAACATAGAGACGATATAAAAGTCACGGCTTATAATGCGACTAATCGGTCACGATATTTATTTATTTTCAATATAAGAATATAAGTAACATAACAATCATACACAATGTATATTATTTATTAAACGTAAAATAATAATAATTGAAACTCATAATGCTCAAATCAATAATTATTGTTTTTTTAACTTCAACATAATATAAAATGTATAGCCTGGCGAAATTATGTTTTAACTTGTGTTTTCGTTTTGTGTGTGGTTTATTGTTATTATTATAATAATTTTCATTTAACAAAATCTTGTATACACATTTTTTTGTTAGATTTTAATCACCGTCGACGTCCAATATGTATAAGTTTTGTTGGTCACGGTGATGTTCACTGAACTATGATTGTTGTATCAGATTATTCATGTAACAAGAGATTGTGAACAAATTTTTAATACTCATTTTATTATGTTTGTTTATTTATAATAAGTAATAATAAGAATAATGTGATTATAAAATATTTTATACATTTTTTTCTATATTTGTATAATGTATAATATGAAAATTTATATTTCAATACTGTTTAACGCTTTATATTTCTTTAATATTATTGAACTTTATGATTCCGTATCTGTATTAATCTTTGATGGTTTATTAATTTTATTACAGTTTTCATTTAAAAAGTTAAAACATTTAAAACAAAAAAAAGTCATCGTCATCAATCACAGTAACGATTAAATGGAATGAAATTTTATTCCTAATACCGTTCATTTAACGTTAATTTCACTGTTTAAATATTTTGTTTTTGTGTTATAGTGAGTGGGAGAGAAAAAAAAATAAAGTAAATGGAATTTTGAAAGAAATATTTGTAAAGTCAGTTGTGATTTACTTTTGAGCTTATTTTTTTATAATTTTATGAATAAATTTTATCATAATTATATTAATTTTAAAAAATTAAAAACTTCATGATTTTATCATAAAACTCTTTTAAATTATGCAAATATTTCTAATTAAAAAATGCTCTCACCTCTACGATCTTAAAAAACAAATTAAATATAATTAATGTTTAAAAATTAAAAGAAAAAAAACAACATTATAATTAAAATCCCCCTTATTATTTTAAACTTTATGTTAAAAGTTACAACATCATTTTATTTTAATTTATTTATACATTATAATTTTTTTTATTATCATGCTAAAACATATGATAACGCTATGATTCAAATACAAAAAAAAAGATAGAGAGAGTAATTATGTTCAATTATACAATTAGTTCACTTTTAATTTAAATTAAAATGTGAATCAACAGGCGGTATAAATTTGCTCATCTATTGTTTAAATGTAAATTGTACTTTTATTATTTAGCTGTGTATATGAGGAACAATAAACAGGTATTAAAACATTTAAATGCATCAAAGACTGCCTTTTTTTATTATTATTATATTTAAATTAATTACAAACATGTGTCTATATTAAACAGATTTAATGGGTGTGTGTGTGTGTTTTCTTTCATGTGACGACTGGAAAATGTTAATTAATTAATTAAAGTTATTTTAATTTTCAATTTAAATTTATATAAAAAAAAAATCATGTGAATTAAATGAATTGTGATTGTCTGAGAGTTGTGGTATTATTTATTTTATGTTGAATTTCAACCACATACATGTACACAGATGTCTTTGTACTTGCATTTATTTGTCATTCATTCATTTAATTTTTTTTATATATTATTTGCATGCATGAATACATTTTTTTTCATTCAATAATTGTGCGTTTTCTGTTGTCATTTTATTAATATAATGTGTGTCAATGTAAGGTTCGTCGCTTTATTTGAATTGTATTAAAAAAAATATGTGAAATCACTGGGCTTTACCTCTGAATTTGTTGCAATAGTTGTGCAACTTTGTGGATCTTCTCTTTTCCGTCTACGTTTGCGTGGCGCCAATTCTTGTTGTGGTGAATCGGGAGCTGGTGGGGCCATACCAGTAGCAACTGTAGATGAAGCCCCCTGAGCAGTTGTTGGCGCTAATGGTGGAATTGTGGGACTTAATTCTGGCGAACGGTCTGACAATAAATTTGTTGTTGGTGTCGAAATTGTGTCGTTATCTTTGCCAATACCAACAGTGGATGGTGGTGTCGTTGGAGCAGATTGGCCCGGCGACGGAGATGGTGATGTTAATGGTGCTGGAGTTTGCACTACAGCTGAGCCGAGCGATACTGCTCGGCCGTCGAATTGAATCGACTCCGTGGCGGCTATTTTGTCACTGGTGCATTCTGTAATTAAAACAAAAAAATACCAAAATAAATTAATCAAAGCTATTAATCAAACTGTAATTATTGTCTGATAATTTCTTCGAAATAAATAATGTTTCAAGCTTTTTTTTGCGATACCTTTCCACAGAAATACAGAAATAATTATCATCCAGTTCATAATTATAAGATAATTATAATTAAATTATACACAAAATTCACTTGTTTCTTTTGATTTCCTTCCAAAAAAGCACAGAAATAATTACACCTGGTTTTTTTTCTTTTTAAATTCATTTATCAATCATCAAAGAAACAGACAACATCAAATGCAACACCAAAAGAATAGACGCGATTTTGAATAAATATTTTTTTGTTATTTGGTGAAAACAATAAACGGATTAAGAACTAACAGGTATCTGCCCATTTCAGCTACCTATATGCTCGTCTTTTGTTTACCTTTTGTTTGAACATAAATTTACAATTTATCATAATTTTATAACAGAAATAGTAGCAAAAGGTTGAATTCAAGTTGAATATAAATTTAATTTAAGTGGAAACACATGAATGAAAGAAAATAAATAAATAATAAACACGTTATAATTTTAACCTGTTTTTTTATGTTTTAATTTTTTTATATTATTATCATATAAAATTTTTCACTAATATTAGATAATTATCTATCTGTTTCCAAATCAACAACAATCTTGCGAGACCATTTAAAAAATTTTTAATATAGAATGCTAAAGAAACTGAACTCAAATTAAGAATATAATTTTTTTAACGTATTTTTTGCCTTGAAGCAAATTATTTCTTCTTTTTTCATTGTTATATTCAAACATGTTACGAAGAACAAGAAATTTTTATATCAAAAATCCGTAAATGTTAATGATTGATCAATTCCTAATAATAATTAAGATAATTTGATTCATACATATAATTATTTCGTCTTTTAATTTTAACTTTTTTTTTTCTTCTTAAAGCTTGATGTTATGTTTTTCGTATAAACATAATAACATTGATCAATAATTATTTATATGTGTGTGTGTATAAAAACGAAGGTGATTGCACGCAATTTTTGCCCCAAAATGAAGAGAAAAAACATTTTTTTCATACATTTCTCATTTAACTTTTTAATTGAGATTGAAAAGTCAAATTAAGGTCATTTCGCTTACTTTTAAGTGAACAGTTTGATTTTATTTTTCGTAAAAATTAATGTATTCGTTTCAATTTCAATAATTTTTTCTGAAAGCATTACAAGGAACCTCCATCATTTTGTTCATTAAATAAAAAATAAAAAATTTAATCAAATAATCATTACAAAAATAAAAAAAAACACTTGTTCAATTTCAAACTCAATTTTGACCTCTCATTACCTATCAGACCAGTACTAGAATTGACTAGAATAGACATGCACTTAACAAAATAAAGTACTTATTCTAATAATAATATTTTAACATCAGGTATGGGTTTGTAATTATCTTATGATTGTTGTTAAAATTTATTCATTGTTAATTAATCGTGTTTTATACACGAATTTTAATTTTTTTGTTTGTATGATGAAATTTTGTATGTTAAAATTTTGAAAAGTCATGATTTTTTACATTACAAAATCTGAATGATATAAAGCGTATAATTGTTCTTCCTTCATTTAATTTAAAACTCTTTTAATTTTTATGTATATTTTTTTAATGATTTCATTGAGTGGAACTCAAAATGAAAATACATCACACGCATACAAGATTCGATCAAATTTTAATTTTGATTTAAAGTTTTAATAGACAATTTTCTTTGAATATTTTGTTGTAATTTTAACCCTGTCTAATATTAAAAATGGTAATGAGAAACATGTTTTACTTATAAAAATCTATCAATACTCTTCAGAAGACAATAAAAAGATAATTAGATGTATTAAAAAAATAACACAGACACTAAATTTGGCTTGTCATGTTCCTTCTCAGATAATTGTAAGATTTTTTTTTAATATTATTTTAAATTTGATACTCTTGAGAATATTTTGTTAATATTAATCATCATTCTAATTTTTTTTAAAACAAGAAAAATGTAAAATGTTTAAAAAAAAAATCATTTCTATTTGTGTTTCATTGTGTACGTGCTTTATTAAAAATTCCTAATCAAATTAAATCAAATAATTGACAGCAAAATCATGGCTATCTCTCAAATCAATCTTTTTCATTCAAATAATATTTTTTTCTATATAAGGAGAAATCATTTGAATGTGTATATTAATTAATAGCTTGATCAATTATTGTCGACACTTCATATGAATATTTTCATAATAATAAATAAGACCCAAATAAAAGTCAATTAAAATTAATTATTTAATTTACATCTACAAGATTTATTATTATTATTATACTTTAATGTGACAAAGTCCAAAATGAATGTTTTTAATTGAAAATTATTATAATTATCAATCAAATTTTATATAGAAGAATTTTAATTGAAAATCATATTTCAATATATACGTTTATTCTTTTAATTATATCATTCATATGATATTCTCATATAAATTAAAACATTATAATTTAAACAAAAAAAAAATTTAAACTTAATTATAATATGTTTGAATTTGTTGAATTTGTTTATTATAAGGTCAGATTTATTAGCAAACCTTTAATATTATTATTATTATCATTAAAACATTCATATGTATGTGAAGAGGCGACACTTGCGTGATATTATTGTTATCATCATCATATCACATTATTCTAATCAAAATTTATTATATATGTACAAAATTTTAAAAGAACAAAACATATCATACACAATGTTTTGACATTGATTAAATCTGTGTTCAGACTCATTATTAATTTTATTTTATCTTTGTATTGTGTATACACAAAAGTGGGAAAATTTATAATTTTTAAAAAGTAAATTGGCATAAGAATTTTAATTGATTGAATCAACAAAGTTAGATAAAAATATAAACATATGATATGACAATGTTACTATGTAAAAGTTTTTAAGGAAATACAGTGGGTTCGATTTAAATTTCATTTATAAAACAAATCAAGGCATCGATTTAGCTTTAGCCAAACGGGTTGAGTGATTTAGTGTTGAGCTAAAAGTAACACCTAGATCTACCATTTGATACATTCGTGATAGATAAGTATTTAAGATCAAGAAAAAAAGAAGATTAAATGTTGTATAAATTTAATTAAACACACTGTATAATAAATCTAATTGTAAATTAAAATTTGCCGACAAAAAATTTCTTAATTGATCATGCGGTTTCATTTCATTACATTTTAATTGGTAAGTAATTAAAAGCTCGAAATTTAATTGATATTGAATGTTCTAGTTGTGGTTTTTTGTTTTAAAATTTGTGTACATTTTACTCAAAGTAAAAAACGATTTTTTTATATATTATTATTATTGATATTATTAATTAATTACAAACATGACACCATTGAATGATATTTTTTATACAGTTTTTTAATAAAAAATTCATATCGGATAAAGAAAAATAAAAAATTATTGTTTGTCTGGTTACTTAAAATTTTATTCATTTATGGGAGAATAACAAGGATAAGGTGATTATAAAATTAATATGAATGCATTAAAAATATTAAGTTTAATATTATTTTACATATAAATATATATATTTAACAATACTGTCTGATGCACACAAAAAATATAAAAGAAAATCATTAATTTTTTAATACCACACACTCTGGATTATTATTATTATTATTCTTACACTTCTTCGTTTTTTTTTTATTAATAAATATATTTTTTAACTTTATCTGCATATTTTATCTTGAAATTTGAACCGCACATCATCATTATAATTGTTGTTGTTGTTGAGTTGCTCTTTTTAATATTAATTTAATAATGATAAGTAAAATATATATAAATAATAATAAATATAATAATCAAAAGATATTATAAATACCTTGTAATCATACTAAAAACACTGTCATTAATAATAATAATATCTCACAATATACATATATTTAAGTTTAAGATGAAATTCTTTTGTTATTATATTTTATTTACTATTTCAATACACCTACTTACATTTTTATTGCAAATATGTATATAAAAATATTATATTTTATTATTTTTTTTTTGTTATATTTATAAAAGTGTAATAAAAAATCAACATCATAACTATACAGGAGTTTGAGTAAAGTTCAACAATTTCTTTGACTATAAAATTATGTTTATGTATCAGAACTGTATGTAAAGTATTGTAAATTGATATGTTTTGTTCAATTTGAGTTAAGATAGACTTTGACGAGACATGTTTTTTTCCCCGAGTATTCGTTTAGTTGTTAAATATTCACGTCAATAAAATTTCTTTCTAAATAAAGTGTTAAATAAAAAGAAGTTAATTTTTCAGAAGCTATTGGACGAATAAATTTATAATCAAGCGTAACCTAAACTGATTAGACTTCTTGCCTCCTTCCTCTTATGATTGTTTTCATATATCATCCATCAATGTGAGATTTTATTGTTTTCAAGTAATATTTTATTTTATTTATTGGTATCTGTTTTTTTTTACTTTTAATACTGATGTATGATGTGAAATTACTTGTTAAAGTAACAGTTTTTATAATTCTGTTTGTTTGGAGTTTAATGGTATAAGGAGCATTAAAAATCATTAACACTCATATGTGAGGAAGGTGTGAGAAATCAACACAGTAAAAACTCTATTAGCTTCTGAAAACAATATAATTAAATGTATTTTTTTTTACTTTAAATTTAATATTGGTAACGATATATGAATTGTTACCATGAATAATTTGTGAAATTCTTGGAATAAATTTATTTGTTCGGTTTTTATGTTGGTTAAGGTTGATTTTTTTTTAACTGTAAAGCGATTTAATCATAATTGTATTTTTTTATTATTATTAATATTTAAAATCATGAGGGACACTTCATCCTTAATATTCTAAAACATTTAAATAATTGTTTTTAATTTTTTTACAATAAAAATTAAATCTGAATGTTAAAATAAAATACTTCTTGTAACATTTAACATACACATTTAAAATAAAATAACCATATATGCATGTTACACAATATGAATATATATAAGAACAATCACTCAGACATGCTTTGTTTGTTGTCCACGCTTGTTTAAAAGACGTTTTTATTTCTTCTTCCAGATTTCAAAAACATTTTTTCTTCAAATGAATCGTCACTCTCACAGAAAACACAATGTGTTAATTTAAAAAGTAATTAAAATACGTGGTTTCTTCTCTCCTTGTAACAATATTAAATTTATCATTATCTACATGTGTTGGACGTTTTAAACGTGTTTCCAATTTGATGTGTATTTAAATATTAAATGAAAATAAAAAAAAATAAGTAAAGAGAGTCCAAGAATTACAAAATTAATAATAAAAGTCATGATGTGAAGCGTTAATTCTTATTATTTTTTTTTGTTTTATTGTATTCTTACTTGGGATTTTGTTCTTCTTTAAATTAGTTTGCTTTTTTATGTTTATAATAAAAGGAAATTTTTCGTGTATACTGACGTTGAATGATTTTTGAATTGTCATCTTTGTGATGGAAAAAAAGTTTAATTAGAATTTTTTTTCTTAATATTTTAATTCTTTTTAATTATTAACTTTTATATGTATGACAAGAATCACAAGAAATTACCCAAAAAAGCTTTAAGTATCACATTTAAAAAACACCTGTTTAATCTCAAACTTTTGTTTTTATTTGTAACTTATCTTAGGGAGCTCTCTGTCATTTTAAACATTTTTGCAAATTTGCAAATAAACCCCTTATTTCACCATTTTTTAGTGCTAAAATAAAATTCCAGAACAAACACTTGAAGTTTTTTTGGTAAATTTCTTGCGATTCTTGTCATATATGAACAAATAAATATGAATAAACAGAAAAAAAATCTGTGTATTAATTATTATCATGATAATAAATATGTATGATTAATAATTTGCATGATACTGCAAAAAAAATAATGAAGAGACAAAAAAAGGCATTGTATGGGTTGACTGAATTGTTTCCGTTCAAATATGTGATTTCTTCTTTAATTAAGGTTCAAGGTTTTTTTCTTCTTGTTAATGAGTCGTTTAAGTTCTTGAATGGATTTTGCCCCATGATGAGTCAAACGATTCTGGATTACTTAAATTTGAAATTTTTCTGTTAAACTCCATAAACGTGTTTGATTAGTTTTATTTATAAAAGCATAACTTCTTATTTCCTTGCACTACTGATTTAACATTTCTCATTTTATTTGCTATAAAAACCAAGTAAAAACCACTTCATTATAATAATTATGATTGTATTCTACATTTTTTTTCCTCTTATATTCATACATATTTTCCTCATTTTGCTTCGTTTAAACTTTGTGATACACATAAATAAATCAAAACTAATTAAATTTATTATTATAATACGAACATATCGCATAAAATTTATGACATTTCATTTATTCGTTTAGATTCATACACTGTTTAATATTTTAACGGAGATAGAATAAAAAGTTAAGGCAGCTCAAGAACATCGACCGACATTATTATAACAATACAATGCAAAAATGAAATAAAATTAAAAAAAAAACTTATATACGATATTTCATATCTTTCATCATTTCGTGCAATATTTTTTTCTTTCTCTCTCCTTTCGTATGGTGTGTGTTATTATTATTTTGTGACTCGTGTGTTTTTTTATTATTTCTTTTACTTCTAATAAAAAGTACTCTTCGGTTCCTTTTTTCAATACAATATTTTTTTTAATATAATTTAAATCTAACTTGTTATGCTTATAAGCCGACCGAACGCGCGAAAGTACGCTAAAAGAAATAAGATTTGTCATAGATACGATTTATTTATTGTTATTCATACAGACACACAGACACACACACACACAAAACTCAAAGAAAATATTATTAAAATTAATTTTCAACTTCAAATAAGAGAAGCACAAACTTTTGTTGTACTTGAATGAGAGTCAATTATTTTATATTTCAACATTTAATTATTTGTTATACAAGTTCATCACCCACCTGATGTTACATTACATTTTTTTTCTTTTAACTGTGATGTTTTTTTTTTCATACAAGAAAAAAAGTTTTTAGTTAGTTGTTTAATAATAACAATAATAATAAAAATAATAACACAAAGCAATAATTACACAAAACTTAAATTAGCTTCACATTTTTAATTTGTTCCAAATATATAAGATATAATGTGTTTAAATTTTAAATGAAAAAAAAAGTTTAATTGAAGATTTTTTGTGTAATTATCGTGTTTCTATAGAAATACACAACTAATACAGTCACCGGTACAATTATATTTTCATTCTTTTGTGGTTCTTTTCTTATTGTTATTATTATTAAAAAAAAACAACACAAACACATCCGAAAAAAAACCTTTAACATTTAAAAAAAAATTATAAAATTGCTTTTAAATCAATATAAAAATGACTTGAAATAAGAAACCAAACAATTTAATGTCTGCGAGAGAGTCCCAATTGATGGATTTAATTGACCACCAAAAATTTCTTCTTTGTTATATTTATACAGAACATACAAACACACACATACCTTATACAGATACGATTATTATTATTATATTTTTCTTAAATCTCGTATTTTTATTCTTAATTTCTCATATAAAACATGATTGTGTGATGGATTGAAATGGGATTGAATGAAGAATAAATGAATGGATGTGTGAAACAATATTTGAAAAATGTTTTAAAAAAATTAAATTTTGTATATTTTATATGTGTATGTGATCAATATAATTTTTTTATACATGTTTAATCTGGTATAATTATTTTTATACGGATGAAGGTGAAGACTGAAAAGTTTCAAATTTTTTTTCCTTGAAGAAAAATAAGAAGCGTTGCATGGATTTTGTCTGAAATTATTAGGTTTGGATTTTATATCATTTTAGGACCAGGCGGCCATTTTGGGTCAGTCGGTCTTATTGGGTTAAGGAGACTTTTTAATAATTGGTGTCATTTTTCAATGATTGGCGACATTTTCTCAATGATTGGCGACATTTTTTAAATGATTGGCGACATTTTCTATCTAATTGGACACATTGACCGCTCACAATATCGGCAAATTGCGAAATGTGATATAACTTTCAAATCCATTAACCCATTTTCGAACATTTTACAGCATGTTTGATAAAAATTTGACGAAAATATCAACACCTTTCATTGCTCTTCACATTTAATCATCATTAAAGCATCTACATTAATTAGAACTCAAAGTAAATTATCTATGAGTTGTAAAGTGACCATGAAGGTGAAAATGTCTTTTTTTTACTAATTTTAATTCTTCCTCTTATTGTGTTAACATTCTATTCTTGATTAATTTAAAATGTTACACTCGACAACTTTGTATCTTTCTTTAATTTTTATTTCTTTCATTACATAGTTGAACATTGATGTTGCTTCAAATAAAATAGAAATGACTAGACATGAGTATTGAGCACCTACCTTACAAATTATAAACTATAATTAGTCGTGTTAATATTTCCGTTCAAGTTGAAGTAGGTTTAAAATGATTATATTTTTTCTCGTCTCTTGAAATAAAATCATGTTATTTTTTTATATAAATTTTTATTGAAGATCATTTTAAATAGAAGAAAAAAAAAATATAAAATTACAAATAATTAAAAGAGACACTAAAAGCGACATCATGAGTCATTTACATTAGTTCTGACACAACAACTGCTTTCTTGATGAATATGAATGTTAATGAATCGGTTTTTTTCTCTCTTTTTAAATTTTCTCTATTGTATAATTAATTTTGATTTGATTATGATCTTGATTAAAATGATTAATCATCGCATATATACGCCATCTTTGGTCAATTCAACGGTCGTTATTTTTTTTCTCTTATTTTTCTGTTACTTTTGTTTATTGTTATTTTAAATAAAAATTCTTTTAAATGAAAAAAAAAAATGTATAACACACAAATTATTTCCTCCTTCGGTTAATTTCTCTATTCATCATCGAAATTTAATTTAAAAAAAAATTTAAATTTTATGAAAAGTACTGTATTGGTGAGATTTTTACATTTAAAATGTATTTCCATCATGTTTGACAGCATACAAAACAAATAATTTACTAATTTTTGCTTATTAACTTACAGCATCAAAATGTTTTATTGTAATTTTATTGAGAATTCAATTCAAAGTTATGAGATGATGATTATTTTAACTCACTAAAATATTTTTGCAGATGCATTTTATTAAGAACAGCAATAAATATAAAAGCAATAACAGAAAAAACTGCATTTCATACATAAATTATGTGCTCAGATTTTTAATTATCAAAAAGGGCAATTCTCGTTTATTTATGAATTCTCGTTTTTTTGTTATCAAATAATATAAGTGGATGTTTTTGTGTTCAATATGTGTGTGTGTATTGCCATACAAGCTCAAATTAAATGCTCTATTGTTATTTTTCATCTTTTCATTCGGTAAGAATGTGCCTTTGCATAACATTGTACCGCTTCTGGTGCAGTATTTAACGCATCAAGTGAGAATTTTTAATGATGGTCACGGCGTGATATTATTATTATTATTTAGTAACAAAAAAAAAAAGAAAAATACAAATGAAATGAAATGTACGTTATTTAAAAATAAAAATAACAATTATAATAATGAAATATTGAAATTAAATTAAATTTTTGAAATAAATGCCCTTGAAAAGGGTCACAAGAAAAATGTTTATTGATTTCATTTGTTAATGTCACCCTAATTTTTATTAATTTCAATGAAATGAATGATCGATTAAATGACCATTCTAGAAAGGAAGGTCAAAGTCAAAGATTCTTATCATTTAATAATTTGTTACGCTGCATTGAGCGTCGAATTTGATGACAATGTTGCAAAAAATGCATTCATTATTCAATATTTTATGCATATTGTTTAAAAATGAAAAAAAAACATACCACAAATGTAACATTAATTGAGAACAAAAGAGACACAATCGACAGTCCATTTAATTTTTTTTTCATTTTTGAAATTCACGTTTTATTTTTACCTTTCATCCGTAAACATATGAGTACAAAAATAATAATGTGATGCGGTCTCGAGTTCAAAATAATAATGATAATAAATTAAAATAAAAAAACAAAAGCGGAAAAGACATATCATAATTTTTGGGACTTCGTGTCCCTTTACTCTTCTATGTATTTTTGTTAAAAAAAAAACATTTAAAATTTACTGATCTTATGCGCGCACCATTTGTTGTGTCAATGAATATTTTTTTTATTTAATGTATTGAATTTACTGGAACCGTGATGACAAAACAATAGAACATGAAAAAAATAACAAAAACAACATGAAATTTTTATAAAATGTATACGCAATATATTTTATTTTATTTTTATTAAAAAAGCAGGATAAATATGTAAAAGTAAAATCCGAGATGAAATAAAAATTGGAAGTAAAATCAAACGATTAACGTAGCGTAGCATCATCACAATGAACACGTGAGACAAGAATAAAACAACATAAAAATGGTCATTCATTGATTTCGGGGAAATTTTCAAATTCAATGCAAGAGTTATGTGTTTTGAAATGAAAAAAAAAACAACAAATAGCGCATTAGAGCTTAAAAAATATTCCATTCATTTGTAAATTAATTCATTTTCAGGTCTTTTCATTATTATGTAATTTTTTTGCAAGAAAAAGTTTTAACTTTAACCTTACTTTTAACAAAAATATTACAAAGGAAGAAGAAATGTCTTGTAAAAAGATGGATGATAATTTATTCAAATGAATTAAATTAAATTTAATACATCAAGATATTTTTTTTGATGATTATTTGCCTTTATATCAAAGCATTGCAGCAAGCAGAGCAGATGAGATAAATGGAATTAATCATCCTTGATCTCTCATCATTTTTGGACTCGTTTTTTTATACATAAATATAAATTTAACAATAAAAGATTTATATTTATGTCAAAATATTGAATGATTTCTGACTTCCTTTTGCAGTTCTTTGTTATTTCAATGTTTTTTGTTTCGTTGTTAATATTTAACATTTGCTACCGTAAATTATAAAACAAACCGGATCAGTTTTTCTTTAATTTTTTCAAATGCACAATGACAAAATTCCGTTGAATTACAAATTTTATTATTAATTTTTAATCTTTAATCTTTACTCACACATTTATCGATCACATCAAATGTAATCTTTAATTACAATCACTTTGTATTGATTTTATCCAGTTTTTAACGATAATTATTCATATAATTTTCATCTTATGCATCAAATTACCTGTAAAGACAAATAAAAAGGAATAAAATATGATTAGTATTTATTTATTTATTAGTATTAATCATCATCATCATATGACGAAGTATGAGTTGAGAAAAAGTGTAAAAAAAAGATCAAGTTTAAATTTATATAGTGAACAAGTGCGTGTCAACAACAATGACATTAACGACCATTTAAATGCATGTAATTGCATCCATCTTAATTTCAAAAAACAGATAAGATGAATAAAAAAAATCAAATTCCATTGATCACTCTCTTTTGATGACTCTCATATCATATTATTCATGAATATGAAGAGACAGACAACCAGAAATACCAAAGTAACTCATTATTATGACGAGCGAGTAATGTTTTTTTTTTCATTTTCATTTTTATTTTAAGTTTTAATTTATGTATGAGATTGTTATAAGTGTTTGGTGTGAGAATTAAATCAAAGAAATAAGAAATCATTGAGGAATTCCTCACAGCTGGTATTGTTTCACAAGTTATTTTTGTATGAATATAATATAAAAATGAAGTCAAGTCTGACGAAGTATACAGAAGAAGTTAAAGATATTGATATATCATCATTCTGACATCCGTGTACACATACAAACGCATATAAATGTTATAAAAACCTGTCATTCAACTTTCTGTGGTGGTAATTAATTAATTTTTCCTTTTTTTTTCTTCATTATTAATATTAATATTATTTTTTAACTGAACACCCGGCTGAGAAACTGAGATCATATTCAATTTAATATTTTAACATTATATTTATTATTAATTCATATTCTGTTGTGTGGTGATCATTCATTCTTATTCCATTTTCTGTCTTCATCTTCAACGATATTCGTTCGTTCGCTCGTTTTTTTTTGTTGTTTAACTTTGTGCGATTGATTCACAGACACTTTCTGATCTTATATTAAAATATATATTTATACAATATATGAATATTTCAAGACAATTATGTAAATGTGCTCGTGTATATTTTTTTAAAGTGATACAACATCGTTATAATAATATTTTGGTGCTATAAAAAGTGTGTTTATTATAAATAAAATTCACACCTTAGTATATTTTTCTTATATGTTTCAAATGGTAAAGTGTGTGTATGTTTTTATTTTATTTTAATTTTCAAAAGTAATTCGATTTGGTTTATTAATTCATTGACGTTTTATCATAAAATCTTTAAAAGCCTTAGTCTTATAAAACATTAAATTTTTTTTTTTAATTATCAAGAATATTATACTCAAAACAATAACAATTAAATTTAGTATTAAGGTAATAAAATTAATTTAATGAAAGATATGCAAACATATACTATAAGAAATTGTTTGTTATAAATTCATTCGTTTTATGTATTGTTTTTTATATATAATTTTAATTTGTTTAATATGCAGATGATTTTCATATTAAACACATTTTATTATCAAAATTAAAATAAATTCTGAAAAGGTTTTATAATATTTATATATGTTTTATAAAAAAAACATGATAAGATGATATTTAAAATTAGTAATCTGATTGGAATTTCAAACAAAAAAAAACAAAAATTGTATTAATTAGTGCCAATAATATTGAAATTTTTAAAATGAATATAACATAAGAGAGAATCAATGAAGTAAATCAATCATGTGTTGACTGGTCATAACCTTTTAACATTTTGTGTTTATTTTTAACTTGTGAATTGATGTGTTTGATAAAATATTTTACTTACTTCCATTTTTTTATTAGAGCTTTTGCTTGGTAACACACAAAAACCGTTTATTTACATTTTCATATTTCATTTATGTTATATAACATTATTAAGGCTTCACTTTAAATTAGTTGAACAAACATCTAAATTAACAAGATTCAAAACAAAGGTAATTAAAAAAACGATTAATCAACAAGTGGTTTTCGTAACATAATACCATCATATATAATGTGTAAAAATTGTTTAATATAACAAGAAAAAAAAGTTCAAATACTTAATGAAGAGTGAAAATTAGAATAAATATTAAAAATTTATATAAATGTGTACACATGAAACATGAATCAAATCAATTCAAATTAAGAAGTAAATATTATTATACATCTTCTTCTTTTTGTTAAATATTTGTATATGTTCAAATTGAAACAAGATAGAATCATATTTAACTATTAACTTCATGAAAAGAGAAGAAGTTCTGTAAACATTAAATTTTACGCTTGTATTAGCATCATTTATTATAATATATTATTATAAATTTTATGTTAATAAGAAGAATGTTTAAATAAGTTTTTTTTCTCATTTAATACAAATTCATGTATAGCCATTCAGATGAATAAACATTGAAAGAAAGTACTTGATCAAAGTAAAGAAGCTTATGATCACTGTGCTTAATTTTTTTTCTTTTATTTTTAATTATTATAATAAAAAGAGGCGAAAATTATGATGATATTGCTGTATTCGGACATGTATAATATAAACTATATAAAAATTGATATAATTCTTATATTTTATACTGACATTATTATAGTTTTTTGATCTTTTAGTTTCTAAAATAATCTTTTTATTATTTTTGTATCAAGTTTTGGGTGTGTTTTGAAATAAAATATCTATGATTGGATGGTTCTCTATAAAAATTTGTTTATTTCATATAAAATAACAAGTTAAATATAAGAATCAATGATTAACTTTATTATTAAAACATTTTTTTTAAGATGTGTAGATAAACATTAAATGTGAGTTAAACGTGTGTGGTATATTAATTGATGGCCAATAGTGGAGCAGCGGGAGATGACTAAAAATTATCTCATTTAGATTGGAACTGTGTTATTTAAATATGTTATAATTTATTATTACAATAAAAAAAGAAGTAAATCGAGGGTTTATGAATTTTTGTTATTAGAGATTAAAAGAAAAATTGGGTTAAATTAATATTTAACACCACCATATTTGGTGCCAGATTGTCTTCGATATCATAAACTGTGTTGATGATGATGATTGTTATTAATGCTAACTAATGATAAGTGACTAAAATGAATTAAAATTACACCTACAGATTTGAATAATGTATCAATTTATATCAGCTTAGCCAATTTAAAATACAACTTGCAAAAAAATTTAGATTCAAGAATGTGTGTAAATAAATTAGAAATGTATCATCGTGGCATGAAATCGCTTTAAAATGTTTTTTTTTTATAATGACCGTTTTGATAGAAGCCTAGCCTATTCATTCTTTCATTTAAAAGTAACCAAACATAATAATAATAAAATTAATAATAAATAAATGAAAAATAAATCTTTAGATTTATCGAAGGAAAGACAGTTAACTTGTGCCATAAAGCGTCACACTATTTTAGATGAAAGAAATTTAGAGCTTTATAAAGACAAACATTAAAAAAAAACACACACACACACACAGTTACTTTTATCATTATTGCCTCATAAATTAGAGATACTTTATAAGATTAAAATACACAAAAATAAAGAATATATGTATAGTAAATGTTAATAATAAATATTTGGATGAATATTAATTAATATTATATTTGTCATTGTATATTTTTAAAGATCAGATTAAAAAAATAAAAAAAAAATATTTTAATTTTCAATTTAAGTTTTGGATAAAATATTTTGGGCTTGGCATTTTTAATATTATAAGGCATACTTAACATTCTAATGTGTGTGTTTGAAACAAGATGAGTTGATGATTATATTGTCTTATTAAATATATAAAAATATCTCATGTTACAGTGTAAATGCATAGAAAAGATTAAAATAAAAGAAATTAATAATAATATTGAAGTAATCCCACCCGTTATTTGAAGAAATTAATTCTATCAAATAATAAATTTAAATTGAAATATGTTAAAAATCACTCCTTTTTAATGTTAAACACTGATTTAACAAATTTATGTTAATTAATATCATGAAAATGTCTTAAATTTAACAAATTAATACAATGTCTTAGATTTTATGTTTATTTTAAAAATATTTTTTTTGATAATGTCTTAACATGAAAGTTAACTTTTCTTTTTTATATATTTTTTTTTAAATTTTAGACAAAATATTCTGAGTCAGATGAGTGTTAAAATACTAATATAATAATAAATTGCTGTTAAATATGCTTACATTCACGCGTCTAACTGGTAATAAAATAAAATAAAATGATGCATAAAATTTGTATAAATTATTGTTATTTTATATTTTAACTTAAATTTAAATGATAAAAATTTATAGACTTTGAAAGAATTTGTGTGACGCTCAAAAGTTATATGAGATGTTAATTGTAATTAATTGATTAACGCCAAATTTAGCCAATAACGATGATTGAGATTGTTTTATTATTTTTTTTTTTGAAAAATATTTCTTAATCAAGTTTAATATGGGTAAAATCGATTAAATCATGATGAAATTTCAAGTTTTTTTTTAACTCGTAATTAATCAGATGATCAATTGGGGTTTTTTTTTCCTGTTAATACTAAAAATAATCATAAAAAATCGTGATTTATATCTGAAATCAAAATTAAAATCAATGTCTCCCCTTCTTTAATAAATAAATTTATAATAAAAAATTTTATATAATGTGTATTTTTTGAAGATGATGATGAAAATTAAATCAAGTATGAACAATCATCAAATTTAATTGATTTTAATTTGTGATTTTTTTTTGATTCATCTTCTTTTTAAATTTCAACAACTTTTTGATTTCAATCTCATTTCATCAATATACAAAATAGAAACAGAAGATGATGATAATAATTACAATTATTTCATGATTATTATTAAATTTTAACTGTAATGTAGTGTAACGCTGTTGTTTTCTAATTTGTTACAAGTATTTTTAATTGCACGATTTAATACTCGTTGTAGTAAAAAAAAGAAATGTATCATTCCCTCTTTACATTAAAAGCTACAATGAAAATGTATCAAGATAAAGTAATAATAATGAAATCTAAGCTGTGTGTTATGAATGTTAAGATTTTAATTCGTTTTATATTGTTGTACTTGATTCAACTAATTTTACAAGACATGAGAGAGATGGACAAGTAGGATAACGGTCGAATTAATTTGAGGGGGAAAATTTTATTATTTAATCATTTAACATTATCATCACTGTTCTTTCTTTCTTTCTTTTTCATTGTAATAAAGTTCATTACAAGAATGTGAGGGAGTATCAAAGAAAAAGAAAAAACACAATTAGATCATTTTTAAGCTAATCTATTAATAATCAACAAGTATTTTGTGTGTATAATGAACAATGTGGGGCCTTGTGTGTGGCAAGTTTTAATTTAAATACGTTTCATGATTTGGTAAAAGTTAAAATTAAATTAATTCTCAATTGAAGATTTATTTATTCATCATCATCTCTTTCTTTTTTTCTTCAAACACACACCTGACCCGAAGCAACATCAACAACGGTAATTAAAAAAAAAACTTTGTTTATATTCAATGAATCTAAAAGAGAAGGTGGGCTTACACAAAAATAAAACACAATAGAGCTGTGCTATATATGTAGAAAAGTGTGAAATTAAGGTGAATTATATTCGGTTCATACTATGCGTAAATAATTTAACGAAAAAAATGTATAAAGTGCTGACGGCACATTCCAAAAACATTATCAAAAAAGCGTGGTTCATCATCATCATATAAACAATAATCCGTAAATTTCAAGGTGATTTTACACATAAGCTTGATTGGTATGAATTACATTTTGAAATGAAGAAAATTAAAAAATTTACATATATAAGTGTTTTACATGCACATTTATGGAACTCAAGCCAAATCATCATCTCAAAAGTCAATAAATATTTTGAGACAATACACAATGTTTATAGTTTTATATATAATGTATACATATCAATATAAAGTATGAATGGTAGTTTTTTATATAAATGTATTATATATATACAAAATGTGTATATGACATTCTATACATGAATAAATACAATCGTAAAAATGTTTATTGTTTTGTATTTTCGAGACATGTACGAGACAATAGAAATTTTGTTAAATTTTGCCGACGGCGAATTTTCAAGTTTATAATAATAAAATCTACAAAAAAAAATGATAATAATGTTAAGAAAAAAACATATAACATTAAAATAATGAATTATGAAAAACATGATTTTCATTAAATTTAAACTGTACTAACATTCTTTATGTATTTAATGTTATATACTTTATTATATACATATAATGTTAATACACAAACATTTTATTATAAATATACACATATTAAAGGCGTGTTAATAAACTGTATAATGGCACGATTTTATTTCAATTAAATTTCTTTTTAAACTTCATTACGTTTCACATGATTTCAATTATACAGTTCACTTTTTACAATGTATCTCTGTATACTAGTTAATTGTGATTTGTAACTTTATTTAAACAATGTTGATGAATATTTTGTTGATTGGTATAAGCTTATATTTAATAAATTATTATTTTAATTTACTTTTAATATACTATTTAATGTATTAAAAAAAGAAAATGAAATCAACCTTTGTTTATAATAAATTTTAAATAAACTGTGTACTTTGAATGTGGGAGGAATCGTAAAAGTTATAAGTTAAGTAAATTCAATGATTTTTTTTTATTTTTTTATTTTTAATATTTTATAAAAATTGTAATTTAATTACGTCGATGACATTTAAAACTCATAATAAATTGTTAAATTTTACACAAATATAACTAATTATTGTTTTTAAATGTAATTCATATGATCAAACTTCAAATTTAACGATTAAGGTCAAAAATCAAATAATAATAATATTAATGATTGTTATATATACGTGTTTACTTAACACAATTACCATCAAAATATCATTTATTGTGTTAATATAAAAATTAAAATATTGATAATCTTCTGTAATAACAATAATAACGATTTAAAAAAAAAACAGAGAAAAAAAACGTTAATCCTCTCAGTTATAGTGTATCAAAAGTCCATATACTACCAAAATAATAACAATAAAAAATAATATCATGAAAAGATCATTGACCAACTATTTCATGTATTCAACATCATTTTGAATATAGTATAATAAAATCGTTATATGTATAAACTTATACATGGTATGTATATTATACATAATAAAAATCGTATAAAATGATCACTTTATTTACCAGTTTTGTTTACTCTGGTTTTGCTTTTTTTTTATTTTTGAATTTAAAACACGTTCAAACTGCTTGTATGCCATTTGAAATATGTACCTTTTAAGATTTTGACATGTTAAAGAGGACAGAAAAATAATAAAAGAAACTGACCGGTCATCATGATACATAAGTGCTAAATATTGTAGTATTTTTCCTATTGCCCATTTCACTTGAATTGTGTATATATTTTTCATTCATAAAAATTTTTATATCATTTATATACAAAAAAAGACAGGTTCAAGGAATTTTCTGACATTTTTGTGTGTGTATTATAAGTTTTTATTTATAACATTATATTATAAATGTCAAAATACATTACATAAAGATTGATTTTTTTATAACTTTCATGTTAGTTTGAATTGAAGATTTTTTTTATCAAATGATAAAAATAGGAAGATAAAAACAAAGATTGTTTGTGTACAATAACAAAACAACATGTGTTGCAATGTTGTTTTCTTCTTTTATGATAAACGCTTGTCCTTGAGGCGATAAATCGAGTATATAATGTATCAACATTTGTTTATATATTTGTCCTAGGAAGCTATGACATAATTCGCAATTTAAGATTATTCCATTGAAATGGATTGCAAAGCTTTGAAGTTCAGTTTACTTAATTTTTTTTTCTAACATTCAAATTCAAATAATATAATAATTTAAATCGTTCAAAAAATTTAAGATATAACATTATGATATGGACATAATTTTTTAGTATAACTATAAAATTTAAAATTTAATATGAAAAAAAAAAACAATTACCAGGCAACTCCATTGTAAAGTTTAATGTTTTTCAATCTTTTATTTTACTGTTTAATTTAATTTTCATTGTATGTTTTTCAATAAATTAAATATGAAAGACTCGTGCTACTCCGACCACACTTTTCAATATTAAATAGAAAAAAAAAATCAACTTATAAAATATTTCATCCTCCATAAGAAATTCCATTACATTTTATTTATATAATATAAATAAACAACGTATAGAAGAATAGATACAAGTAATATAAATTGCAATTTTCTTATCTTTTGTTAATACATTATTCTTCATCACCATCATTATTGTTATTATTATTTTATTCTTTAGACAAGTACACCAAGTTTTATTCAATGAGTATTTTTTTTATCGTGTATATAAAAATAAACTTATATTAAACAATGTATATAATAATGTTTCTTATACATACATACTAACACACGATAGTTAATAAAAATAATATAAAAACAATAATAATAATAATAAATGAGAACATAATAAAGGTGAAAAAAGAACTGTGGTTGGTATTCATATAATAAGTTTAATCATGAAGGTGTGAAACAATATATAAAAAATCATTTCTTGGTAAAACAATATTAAATGTGTACTAATGGAAAAAAGAAGATGAAGAAAAACACAAGTGAGATAATGTTTTAATTAAATTATATTCTCCACCCACCCAGAGATGAAGAGTTATGTATAAAAAGCGTTTATTGCTGCTTGTGCGCTTTAGTGATTTCATTTATTTTATATTATTTTTTAAATACATAGTTACTTCTCTTTTTACACAAATATACCTTCATACACACATTATAAACTGTTTTTGCTAATTGGACGATGATCATAATGAATTATACATTGTATACATTCCATGTAACATGTTTAAGTATGTATAAGAATGTTTGTTTATATAAATTTTAACTATCATCAACATGATCATCATCATCGTGATGTGATAGGAAAAAAATTAAATTAATTTGATTCTTATATTTCTTATATTTTATATTTTTATTTTTATATGACTTCTCGCACATGTACAAAAGACTCATCAACAGCAGCATCATTTTGTTAATAAATGTTGTGTGTCTGTAATTTTTTTGTTGTTGTTGTTGTGTGTAAAATAATAACGTATAGAATATTTTTGCACTGATGCTGCGCAAAACGAAGGTGCCCTGCCTTTATTTTTATTCAATTTCAACAACAAAGCTCTTTCTGGCATAAATTGTAATAATAATAATAATATTAATATTCAAATAACCTGGTTTTCATACAAAATAATGATGATGGAGAAGAAAAATTAAAATGAATGATTCTTTTAATATTAAATAAAAAAATATGCTACTGTTCGTTTCTTAACTCTTTTTTTTGTTTGAAGTCAGAAAATCCTCCTCTACTCATCACATTACATTTCATACAAAATATATTTATATAAGGAGACAGGTACACATTGCATTTTTTTATTTATCATTATTAATAAATTTTGCTACATCGGTGATGTGTATAAAAAATAAGCAAGTAAAAAATTGTGCAAATAAAAAGGAGGATACCAATCATTTTTTATTTTATTATTATCATCATTGTCGTTTACCAATATACAATGTATATTTTTCTTGATTGTGAGGAGAAGAAATTGAATTTAATTGGCAATTCTGTTTTATCTTTGATTTTTTTTCAATAAAATGGAAAATGTATTAATTATTATGATTTAATATTTATGAATAAATAAAATGTTAACAAGATACTAACAAACACAATTGATTAATGAATAAAATTATATAAAATTGAAATATTTCATTTAATTAATTGCATCTTTGCTGAAAATTAATTAATTACATTTAAGGAGTCTTAAGCTGTTGTGAAACAAGCATGATTAAAAAAAGATATTTTGAAAAAATTCAAATAAAAATTTTGATTCTCCTCTTTTATTTCAATTTTTATTCAGAGAAAAATTTTCCATATTCAAACGTACATTCACATATTATTTCATTTCTAAAATTTTCCATATTAAGTTAAATATAAACTTTTATTACTTTCCACATGTGAAACAAAACAGCATCCCCTTCATTATCATTTATATACTAGCAACCCATAAAGAAAGGTTCACATACACAGGCAATATAAAAACGAAGAGGCGACAAATGAAAATGAAAATGTGCAAATTTTAACTCTTGCTATTAGTTAGTTAAGCAAAACGCCTCCCTTACTGGACCAATTAACGTTACGCTTTTGTTATTATTATTATTATTATCATAATATATATATATACAACTTCTTTTTCTCTGTTTTCTGTATTCTATGTTCTGTTTATATATAATCGAGTATTTTTAATGTGTATGACATGTATAATATTAAATATACCTCTCGTGCTTATGAGTTTGGAGAAAAGGGAATTTTATTCTTATAATATATGAGTCTTATATTGTTGTTATGTATATAAATATATTTGTGTGAATAAGACGAACATTTATATTTCATTTTTACCCCCCATTTTTCGAATAAATAAATTTTATCTTCATTTCTTTTATTTTTTCTTTTGTACTTGATTATGTACAAAAAACAAACTTTTATTTCTTCTTCACATATAACATCACACAACATTAATATCTTTTCTTTATTACATTTTTTATTATCATTCTTATACATTTTCATTTTTTTATAATTGTAATTCACACACACACACATGCACATACACAAAGACACTAAGAAAAACGTATTCTTTCATATCATTAGAGATGAACAAACAAAAGGATGCTTCATTTTCACGTAGATATGTATTTATATTTTATTTATACAGGTTTTCATTCTCATATTCTTAATCTTATATTTTATTATTCCTTGTACGTATTTTTTCCAACATCATCATCCTTTCTTTGTGTATACAAACGAACCATGTTTAATGGTGCCAAGCAATGTACAATAAAACGAAAAACAAACAAACAAAAACAACAACAACAAAAAATAGACAAAATCCATTCGTTTGTCTGTATAATGCTGGATATGTATCTTTAATTTTCCATCTTTTGACTTTTCTTGTTAATACTAAAATTTTGTATACTGTATACGAAAACAACACTTAAGAGGCGATACATATATTAAAAGGTTTGCTCACTTCTATTTAGCTTCTGGCTGCTATACATTTATATATGTATAAACATGATGCTTAAACGAAGAAAACAAATGTAATATAATATAATTGGGAATGTTTATTGGATTTTCTTTTCTCCTACACACACACATACAAAGTGTGATTTTTTTTCTTTTTTTTTTTAAATGAACGTGTCGTTTCCATTACATTTTATACTGAAAAAATATACATCAATTTCTAATTTTTTCCAATTTATAAATATTACCAAAATACAATAATAATAAATAAATAGAAAACATAAATTATTGTTACATTTTTTTTTCTTTCTAAGTGAAATAAGAGATGTGGAAAATTTATTCGTATTAAACATACATAAACAACACATCTCACTAATGTTTCCTTTCGATTTAATAAATAAATATGAAACACAATATATTTATAAAAAAATAGAAAAAATACAGGGAAAATCTATGTAATATATATGTTGAGCACGTATATGTTTAAATGTGTAACTAACTAATAACCACACATAGTTATAACGTGATCCTATTTAAGTGGTTTTCCGAAACAAAACAAAATGGCGAAATATTATATTATTGTAATAATAAATGTGTTTTTTTTTGTCTTAATGTAACAAAGTAAATATAATGTGCTTGCACGCCTTTGTCTCACAATTTTACTTTAATAAAACATTGTTATTACAAAAAAAAAAAATAATATGTATACAAACAAAAAAAAAAAGATAAGCAAAAGAAAAAGCCATTAATTTTATTTAGAAATCTACTTAGTTAAGAAAATTTTTCTTATATTTATTTATCTGGGTACAAGTTTTCATCTCAACTCTCTGATTGGTGATGGAAAATAATTTTAAGGTCAATTGGAAAAATCAAACGAAATGTTGTGACAAATGATTAAGTATTGTGAATAAATGAATAATAATTTTGTTTTTCTCTCCACAGTGATTTATTGTATTAAGTTTGATTCAATTTAATCTATTTTTTTATTTATCATGTACATATACATAAATTTAACTTATGTTTATATGGAAAAGGACAAATAAATTTATATTTTTTTATTTAATAAAAAAAATAATAATAAAAAGAAAACTCATTAAAACTTTGATGATTTAGGTCTTTTGTTGGTAAAAATTTCTTCTTATGAATATAAAAATATCCATCAATAACAGACGATTTATTATTTTAACATTTTTTTTTGTATTAAATATACATAAATATTATAAGCCATCATATAAACACACTAGATTAGAAGCAAAAATAACATAAAGTGAAAGATTAATAATAACATAAGTAAATAGCCTTAAATTTAATAATAAACATATATTTTGTACATGTAACTTCTAGAACATTGTATTATCATTTTATGAAAAAGGTGGAGATTTGGTACCCCACAACACATCCATTATACATATGTGTATTTAATGTATATAAGATATGGGTTGAGTAATTGGATGAAAAACTAATCAATTTTCTTTCGTTTTCTCATGAGCTTATCTTTGTATGTATATATGATAAAAATGTATAAATGTACACACACATATGTGAACTCAAGTGTTTTACCATTAAATTTTCTCATTTCATGATATTTGTATAATATATATGTATGTTGTGTATAATACACATTACTCATATAAAAATAATAAAAATAATGATGATGAAGAATATTATTATTATTATTATGTATACATTACATATATGACATGTAAGAATATATATATAATAAATGAAAGATGAGAAAATGGAGACTTTGTTGTTGTTCTTGTGCGAATATTATTATTTATATGCAACATTATATACACATATATATAAGAGGTAAAAAGTAACTAGAAGTGTGTGTATAATAATAATAAAAATAACTAAAAGGCATGGCAAAAAAAAAGAACAAGAATATAAATATGCGAGCGACGACAACACAGTGACAAAATGGCGTCGATAATATATTATAAATGAAAAATACAAAAAAATAAGTAAGTATGAGCACTTTGTGTTTTTTTTTTACTTTATTTTTGAATTGAACATAAAAGAATATTTTATTATGAAAGATGTGCCTTCTGTTATGATATATTACTTCTAATGTATAATTTATATAATATTTACTTACAATATATTTTATCATAATTTATTTTCAATATTAGAAGATATTGACTTCTAACAATTTTTTTGTAATTTAACGTGCTCTTAGTGTTTGAAAACTTTAATTCAAGAAAAGTTTCATCAAAAGCTATGAAATATTTTTTTGTATAAAATCCGACCCATGCCTGAAAATTCGATTTCCTTTAAAAGATTCAGAACTTTTATGCACGGATCGAGCGAAATACTTTGAATCGTTAAATGTTATGATTTGTTTATAAAACATATCGATTTTTCAAAAAAAATGATATCTAACTTCTTTCAGTTGAATATGTATAAAAAAATTTATTTTCGAGTTCAATATCACCATCAAGACGTCACGATAGATGTTACTGTTGAGTGCTACCATATAAATACACTTACACCTCCTATGTTATTTGAACCATTTATACACACAAACAATATGAGAGCAAGTAGCAGTGAGGACGAGCAAAATATTTTATGTATAAAATACAGAAAAAAAACCTGCTGCTTTTATTTTATTATTTTATACAGTTTTATTCTAAACACATGTGTTTCTTTAAAACAAATCATGTGCCTGTCTGGCTACTAATGTAACATTCGAATATGCTACTGTTGTGAACAAGTATATAAAAAAATAAGCAGCGTGACCGTTTCGAGTTGAGAAAGTTTATAAATACAAGTGTTCTCCCTTAAAAAAAAAAATTGTAAAAGGAAGCTACAATTTTTTTATGTTATTTATTCACGCACTATTAATACACTATTTTAACCACATGCATCATGTGTTTGATGATATAACTATTAACTCTATTTCAATTCAATTGTCCAATACATAATTGTATGTCTAGCCTACAAAATTGTGAATGAAAATTGAACATCTAGACTAACCTAGTTTCCATCAAAAAAAAAAAATTTCCTTATATCTTATGTGTTTATTTGAAGTTAAATAAAAAATCCTAAGAAAACATTTGATATCAAAATAATAAGTTCAAGGTCTTTTAAAGTAAAATAAAATATGTCAGAATTCAATCATCCGTTTAAAGATGTATATAAACATAACTGAAACTGTCCGTCGGACATGTGATTCAAAATAAAAATAAATACAACAACAAAAAAATGAGATTTAAGATAAATACATATAAAAATTGATCCACGTGACATGACATTTTAAACATCAGGGGGTAAACAATGATTTTATCTGACTATATACAAATAATAAAATATTCCTCCACATAAATATTCCTCCATATAATTCGCAAAATACACATTTTTTTGTTACTGTTGAAGTTTCTCATTTTTTTTGGGCAAAATCACCGTTTTATTATTTAAAAGAATATTATATACAATTTTATGTTGCGTTATGATATTGTGCGCCTTTTTGTACATAACTATAAATAAATAAATAAACATACATATATGATAATAAAAAAGGACGAGGAAATTGACCTTTATGTCTATTTTTTGTTGTTATATGGCTGCATTGGTATTCTATTGAATGAAAATACACTTTTCCTTATATACACCCATAAAAACAAAATAAAACAAAATTTTCGAAAAAAAATTTCAGTTGTGAGTTTTTTTTATTATTATTTTTTACTTTTCATTATACATATATGATATTATTTTATTTACTTTTATACATTTATTGAAAGGAAAATTTTACGCATTTGAACATTATTTGAAACAAAAACTATAAAAACCTTAAAATCGAATTTTAGATACAATTTTTGACTGTTGACAGTTCATTTAAACAATTTTAATTGAATCATTATGTTTTTTTCATTGTTCAAATGGAAAAAATATAAGTTGAGTCGAACCAACATTTTTGAAAGGAAAAAAAATATTTATTTTTAAATTTACTTAATTTTATTTTTATAATAATTGTAACTTTCATTTTATTTTAATTATGTAACTTTTTAATTAATGAAGAATCTTCAAATTACACTAACATAAAATCATGTAGAGTTAATCAATAAATAAAAAATTAATTAAATTAATTGAATTACAATGAGAATCAAAATTTATCGGTCTCTTTATAAGGAATATAACATTACATGTGTATAATAAACAAAGAAAGAAAAAAAAACCAGACGTTTACATTTTATCAAGGCACGTACTTGTCATAAATTTTTGATGTATATACATACAATCATGTTACATGAATTATGTTTTAAGTGTGTTCTTATAAAATATATTTTCTTAATTTTATTTCCTTACACTTTTATATAGATAATGAGATCATTATACAAAAGTACATGATGAAAATTATTATTATTATTATAAATTATTTTACCGCCCATATGAGAATTTGTATCATCTTCTCATATTATATATTTTTTTTGATTTTCAACATTTTTTATCATTTTTTTATGAAACTTATACATTATACACATTCAAAATGAAACCTTTTTCACACATATCCTTAGGATAGTCCTTATTCAAACAAACTCAACATATTTATTCGTAATTTTCTTTTTTTATATAAAGAAAATATGAAAATCAACTCTTGTGCTTGTTATCATTATAATTGGGTAAACTTTCATTCTACGAAGACTTACTATGAATATGCTAACATGTGTGTTACGTGCATTAAAATAAAAAAAAAATATTTGTTTACTTATAATAATAATAATAATATATTAAAAATAATAAGAATCCTGTATGTTAATAACGTATATGAAAAGAAAACTAAAGGAAATTCTTATATTTTTTTTCATCATCATCATCATGATATAAACTTAGCTTGTTATAAGACGATGTTTTAATGATGTGCCCTTTATATTAACTTTTTTATTTATACATGAATGTACCTTTCCATAGATAGCACTGTATTTGTATGTTTAATAAGAAAAAGAATTTTCTTTTATATATTCATGTATATGTATAAAAATAATATGAAAAACATAAGAATACTTATTCACATGAGCTAGGATGTGCTTATTAAAAAGATATGTTAAAAAGACATGTTATGCATGTGTGTGAGGATAAGAAAAATAATATATATAAAAAAAGTTATAAGAGAGAAGTAAAATTGGGCGGTACCAAAAAATAAAAATATATATATAATATGCAAATTATATTGTGTCGTATATTTATTATGGTAATGTGTTCTCTTGAAAGTATAAAACTTTTTTTTTATTTTATTTAGCACAAAATAAGGTTGTACAAGTATATTTAAATATGCAAAGTTGAAGAAGATTAAATTTTTTTAATGATGATGATGTCATTTAATAACGTTTTTTTTGCACTTACTCAGTATTTTTTTTTGCATAAAATAATGTTTAATGTTGCTCACCTGAAATGAAAGAATAAATAAAGTTTTTATTAGTAAAATTACATATATGTTTACATTTTTATCATAATTAGTTTCATATCAACTTTCACAAAACAATTAGTGCTGCTTTGTAAATTAACTTTATTTAGTTTTCTTTTTTTTTTACTTCTCTGATACAAGTTTCCATATTATTATATGAAAATTGTAAAAAAAACATAACATTATTCACATACATTATAAATTTGTTATTAATAATATTAAATTAAATTAAATTACTTCGGTTAGGAAAAGCATTGCATTGATTGATCATGTACTATTTAATAATGATTAGCTATTTATTGCTTACATGTGTGTATACGATTGAATATCAATTATTATTAAATTACATTCTTAAATGCGCATTGGAATTTCATGATTTTTTCTTCAACAATTTCTTTTATGGTTTGTGTTCAACATTAATGTATGTGGTTTAAAGTAAGTTTATAATAATTATAAAAAAATAGTTACTTTTACCATTTATTTTTTTTTTAATATTTATTTAAACATACATTTTCCCAAATATTTTTATTAATATTTTTGGACAATGACCTTTTTTTCATTATGATGCACACATAAATTTATATAAAATACATTAAAAGTAAAAAGAAACACAAAACAAGTAAAATTTATAGCAGAAAACTCACAAGAGTATAAATTTTCTGTCTAACACAAAAATTCACATTAATAATAAAACAATATATGTATTTATACAACACAATGCTCGGTAGACGATATATATAAGGTGTACAAAATAATTCAACAATATATCCCTTAATATTTGTGTATAATAATAATAATAATAAAAATAATAATAAGAAAATATTATAAAAGAAAAGTCTGCACTTATAAATTGTTCATGTGTGCTTTTTCATATAAATTTTATTTTATTTTTTAATTTTCTTCTTTATACATTTATATACATTTACAAAAAGGATGCTATAAAAAAAATCTTGTAATGAAAATTCCTGTGTATAGTAATTGTATAACATATAAATATAATATTTTTGTATCGTTATACCTACTATTCAAAATATTTTCAGTGTAAATAAATGTGTATATGTTTATATATGTGTATAAATATAAGGAGAAATATATACACAATGAATATGTAAGTTACACTGTCTCACACTTGTTACTATAAGTTATTGAGTCTGCGCATAATTATTCGACGTGCGCATAAGTTTTTTTTTTCATTTTGAGAAGAAATTTTCTCCTATACATTTTATGTATTTTAATTGTGTACATAATCATGCATGTCTAAGAATGTGTAGATGTTATGTGTTTAGGTAAATTATAATAATTTTCCCCAGTTTTATAAACATTATATATGTTGAAATGAGACGAGACAAAAAGAAAAGCTTTTTGATTTAATTTATATTTTCGAATAATTTTTTTGAAAAATTAAATTTATTATTTTTTAACTCAATTTAAACATTTTATAGTATATTTTATGTTTAAATGTATTTTTAATTAAAAATATATATTAAATATAAACATTTTAATCATTCAATGATAAATTAAAATTTATGGATATAAAAAATTAAAAATCTAACTATAACAAGAAAAAATACTTCTTTAAATTTATATTCTTCTAACACAAAACGCTGTAATCCCTATCAGTATTACTTTAATACATGACATTTCCTTTTTAATATTTTTAATTTCATATAACTTTTGAGGGTTTTTTATGTTTAATATAAATATATATTAAATTTTTAATACACATAACAAAGTTTTTCAGTATATAGTAATATTATTTTTACATTTATTATTAAAGACGCCAAACACCCAAACATTTCACCCCACATAATAAGCAATTTTTCTCTTTTTTATTTTTTTTTTTTTAATACAAAGACAGGTACAATCATTCATTTATAAAGGTTTTCTACATCCCCCTTATTTTTTCTAATACATACATTTCTTTCGTTTTATAATAAAAAAATAATAATTTTCAATATTTATTATTATTATTGTTTGTATATGATGTGTTTGCATCTTAATCTTCATCTTTCATTCCATATATACGTTTATATATTGTATATACATAAGATTTATGAAATGAAATGATGGTGCTTACTTATAAAAATCGATTAGGTTTTGATATAAAATAATAAAAAAAAATAAAATAAATTGGAAAAGAGTGTGCTCATACAGGAAATTAGTTGTTTATGGAAAAATAATATAAAATTTAATAAATAATCAATGAAAGCGTGTTTGATTTTCCATATTTAATTTAAAAAATTTTCAATTTATTCTATTTTTGTTTAAAATAATTTTATTCTTAAATATTATTTATTTTATATTGATATAAAATTGAATCAAATAAGTCCATCTGCTCATCAATCATTTTAAAGCTTTTATATTTTTGTAGCATTGAAAGAAGAAATGTAATTAACAGAAAAACAAGAAATTAAATCTTAACTCAACCCAGGACTAATTTCATTTGATACAAGATTGAAATTATAAAATCAAACAAATGATGTATTGATGTATGCATATATATACATTTACAAAGGATTTTTTTTTCTTTATATCTTTTTTGTATTCAATACAATTCTACTCATCACAACAACTGTCGGTCTCTGTTTTATATATAAGTTTTTAAATTTAAACCACTTTGTATTTATTGAAGACAGAGTAAAAAGAAGAATTATTCACCAAAAACCATGATTATTATATTATTTTAGATACAAATCGTAATTTATCAGTACATCGTTACACAGAAAATTTCCGGTTCATTGAATATTGTTTTCTTCTTATTTTAAAGGAGCTTTGTCTGTGCTACCGTATACAAAATATGAAATTTTTTTATTTTATTTTATTAAAAATGTGTGTGTGTGTATATATTTTAAGGATGTGTAATGTATAAATAAAAAAATACTATCTGTTTGTATATTAAATTTTTTTTTGGAGATGGAATGAGTATGAAGCAAATAAAGGACAAAAAACAGAAAAGGTATGATAAAAAAAATTGATTGTATGTTTATAATCAGAATGATGGATGATGATTTCTTCTTTGGTCGTAATGATATTTGAACTGTGACGGGACTCTTTTTTTAATAAATATTTCAGTTTATCATTTATCAACTATTATTTTGAATAAAATCAGGGAAAAAATGAATTGTCATCATTGGTACTTTGTTCATTGTCGGTCAAGTCAATCATTAGTATTTTAGTGATAAAATGGCGATTGATCAAATTTTTCATAATTCAAATAATGAATTGAATTCCTGATCATATATGATATTTACTTTAAATATTTGATCACCCAGTTTAAAGAAATGAAATTACCTTATTTTCTCATGATTAAACTGATCACTGTTTCAAAACAAACAAATCAATTAGGAGTCTTACATATATTTCTTATTAAAATGATTATCTAATCCCCTTTTTATTTACACCAAGATACCATTCACCAAAAAAAATAACCAAATAAACCACATATTTTATTTTCACTAATCTTTTCCGCAGCATTGTCCACTTATTGCCACTACTTTTCTGCACTGCATAATCAAATAACACCGTGAATTTTCCCCACAATTATCACATATAACACATCACATGGTCAGATCTGATAAACAAGTCAAAACACTCAAATATACATTTATGATGAGCAAGAGAGAGTGAGATGGACATTATTATTATATTATATTTACTTTGATCACGAAACGCATAATTCACCCACAATTGAGCACTCTTATACACAAAACAAAGCGAATACTATGCGGAAATATTATAAACAAATATAAAATATGTTATTCCCAAAAAATAACACAAAAAAAAATTGTATGGGGTGACCAGTGTCCAGTTATTAAGTGCATTCAAATCATTATTGAACATTTGCATTGATTAAATATCAGGGGTGATTATATTGAAAACTTACTTTTATTACAATAAATGATATCATGTAAAATAATTTTTTTACAACATTATTAAGATTATTGTAATTACACATTAATTTTCAAGTAAAACATAATCTGAATTGATTATTAAAGTATAAAATATTATTAAACATTTCAAAAGGATATTTATATTTATTATTAAAATTTCTTTATATACAAATATTATAAACATTAATAACAATATTAATAATATACACACAATAACAAGATCATACTCATATTTATTATAAGCAAGGTTCTTATAATATTAAAATAATGTAAAAACTTGTCAAAATAACTAATAAAATATATAAATTTATTATTAAGTTAACGATATATAAATTAGTGATAATTAAATTTTATTTTGCGTATCTCTGAATATTAATGTTAATATATTACATTACAAAAAAAAAAAAAGAATAAGCAAATTTTGTATTGAAATTGTGTATATGTATACAAAAAATTTTAATCCCATTTAATGAGTCAAGATAAATATTTTTACGTGGACATTAAAATATATATAAATATATAATTTTTTAAACATCATTTTATTTCAGGAGAAACGAGAAATTTGTTTGTGTGTTGCAAAAACTTCTTTAAACGAGTGTATACAAGATTATTATTATAATTTGTGTTTTTTTTTACTTTTTTTTATTAATCAAAAGGCGTTAAAATGTTAATATAACTTGTTTAATGAATTAAATTCTTAATGTTAAAATATTTTTATTGAATTTTTTAATTACTTATGATAATATCAAGTGTCATCAATATTATTTTTTTTTTATATCTTATACATAATCTTGAAAGGACTTATTGAAATTTTAAATATTAAATTCAACAAATATGAATATTATATTTTTTTTTTTTATTATTAATACTAATAATGATAATAATAATAATCATAAAATATATCTAACTAGGCAGGTAACTAAACATACACATAAAATATCTGTTAACAAGGTTTAGATTGTTATTATTAAAATGTTATTTATTCAATATTTTTAAAGTTAAAGGAAAATCCGATATAAAACTATTTCATTCATTTCAAAGTACTTTGTATCGATGTGTGTGATTCGTATATTATGTTAAAATAATGATATATGTTTATCATAATATGATACAGCTTTATGAATGATGATGGAAGAAGATAAATAAATAAAAAAATAAAGGCGTAAAAAGTAACACGGATCACACACGAATATCACTTTATCATTAACGAGAAATATATATTGTTAGTTGGTGTTATTTTTATTCCTCTTTATTAATATATTTTGATCATAATAATTTTTAATATACATATAATTTTTATTAAAGTATTAATTTCGAATAAAAAATATTTGAATTTTTAGTGAAAGATTCCAAATGCAAGTTAAAATTTTTTGAATTTCCTCCCTCACAATTGTTTCCCCGTCTTTCCGTAAAAGAAAGTCACTTAAATTTTTTTATTTATTATTGCCATTTTATTCTCATATATCAGTGTAATAAATTACAAGACAACATGAAAAATGTCTTAAAACCATGTAAAATTACGAAAGATAAGCATAAAACCACAAAATTGTTAAAAACTTTCACACATTCCATATCAAACTTACTTTTACACAAAAAAATAAACAGCAATCAATCCAAAAAAAAGACAAACTTAAAATTATTTTTAAGGGTGACTGGACTATATAAATACACATTTTGATACGATAAAAGGGACATTATAACAACAAAAAAATCTTTAACTTAACAAGGCAAGACAAGACACATGAACTTTTTGATTAAGATAACGAACGTTTTTTATTTCTATGATGCACTTACAGCAGTGTCACTAATCTTTATTGTCAGCGTGTCTGTGTATTAAAAAAGTAAATAGACACGATAATTGCTACCCTGATTACATATGTGTAAAAAAAAGTATAAAATAAAATAAAATAAAAAAAGCAAAAAAGGAAAAGGAAACAAGGAAATTTCACCCTCACCTCGCTTGTTATTTTATTTTACAGTTAAAAACACAATTCCGGCCTTAAAATAAAGTATAAAGTAAAAAAAACATTACATACCAAAAATAAATAAAGATACATTCTCTTTGAAACGCATAGCATTTGTGTGATAAACGAAAGTGAATTAAGTTTTATAATGGACATCGGATGTGTTAGATTAAGAATTTGTCTGGGAAGTTTACTCATAGGCATTAAATTTTCGTGAAGTTAACACCTTAAGATTAAATTGTTATCTTGTCTTGATATTTGATCTTGTTAAATGAAACATTTGAACTTGAAAGAGATGTTAAGTTAAGTTAAATTTGAACGATAGACAAATTCTTTGATGTCCATTTAAGAACTCTTCTCTTCTTAAAAGACAAATTTAATTGTTACCATAAAATTTTGTGTATTTTTTTCAATAAAACATATAATTTAATGGTTATTTTATTCAAATATTTTTGTTTATTTTTCTTACCACCTTCCTCATTCTTATATTTTTTTTTTTTGTATAGAAACCACTAACACTAAATCGACCAAGACCAACCGTCACCGTATCATGTTATATTTATTTTCTTGGCATTCTTCATGAAGAAGAAAGATGAACATAAATAATAAATATCACACACACACATGTGTTATTATACACAAAAATGTAAGAAAAACAAATTATTAGATGGAAAATTTTTGGTGGTTTTGTTGTTCTAGAAATACTGACGTGTTGTTATTATTATAAAAAGTACTCAATATTTATTGTTATGATTTAAGTGTTTTTTGTGGGGGCTCTTTTTTATTTTATTATATGATTTTATTTAACATACTTTAAGTAGAATAAAAAAAAACATTAGAATAAAAAGAAGAAGAAAAATAACAAAATAAAAGAATGAAGTCCTTTTCAAAAAGTTTTCATCTCAATATTCATTGATATTTTTTTGTAATTTAAGGATGAGAGGGTGATTATTCATGATTTTTTTTTATAAATAATGACATTTGACTATTCAGGTGAGCAAAACTTATAGTAAACATATTGATTGTTTTTAAGTTTACATTGAAAGTGAATGTTAATGCTACATTCAAAATTTTATTAAAGTAATATGTTAGTAAATAAGACAAAAAATGTTAAGCGACATCCTTCGAATATAATTTTTTCTCTAATTTTTATATTGTATATTAGTATTCCATTTCAAAAAAAAAAACATTTATATATTTTTTTGCTTACTTTTCATATATTTTGCTTTACTTTAACATAATTTTTATATAAACATAATAAAAAATGAGGGTAAAAAATATTAAGTTTATTCTCAGTATGAGTGTGGCAAACAAAAATAAATGATATCAAAAGGACTGATTATTAAAAGCTTCTGTAAAATTATATTTTTTTACAATTTCATTTCATAAACTTGTATAAAAAATAGGATGACCGATGATTTAATGTTAAAAGTTAAATTTAAAGTAAAAAAAAAAATATTTTTATATAAAATATTGATTTTTAACACCCTTAAATTATATTAGTTCTGCAAGTGAACCATTAATACATCATAATATTGAGTAATTTATTATTATTAAAAAAAATACTGGGAATGAATAGAATAATAATATTTATATAAGAAGACTCGGCTCATATTAGAAGAGAACATTTATTATATATATTGATTAATAAAAAATATAAAAAAGGAAAACGCACAGAAATGTCTGGGTGATATGTGAGTGTGTGTCTTAGAGTATGAGGATGATAAAATATATTACATACATTTAACTGTATATTGAGGGGTGACGACAACTTTATATTATAAAAAAAAATTGTTAAAAAAGACACATAACTAGTCATATATATAAATCCTATAAGAAAATATAACTTACATTAAGGCTTGAATGCGCACGTTCAACACATTTTTTATTATTATTATTTTTATTTTTTTCGTTTTTCCATTTGAGATTTATTAATTGGCATTTATACACATACGAGCACACACTTTTAATATATAAAGTCAATATGATTATAAAGTATATTGAACAATGATCGAATAAAATATATTGGAAATATAAATTTTACTGCCTTATTAAGGGTGTTTTGAGTGTGAGTGTGTGTATGTATAAAATTAGAATAAAAAAAAGTTATATTTGAAACTAAACTAAACTTTTTCGATCATTTATAATAATAATAAAAATATTATACATGTATAAAAAAAGGATGCGTTTCATTTCTTACACAACACACATTTATACATGTATAATGATGTCCTTTATGCGTGATATGAAATGTAAATAAAAAAAATGGCGTCTTCAATATCCTCCGTGACAATAAATTAATAAATAAATTATTGATGAGCTAATTTTATTTTACCCTTATTATAATCATTTTTTTTATATTAATAATAAAAAAATGTTTTATATTGTTTTTTTTTCAATATTAATTTTTTTTTCCATAACATATGTGATAACAATAAATTAAATGGATCGTAAATTTATTTCCAATACACATTTAAAATAAAAAAATAAAAGCTATACTAATGAATGTTAACAAAAATTAAGAAAATGTATCGAAAAGGTGCGAAAATAAAAATATTTTTTAATATTAATTGCATTTTATTATATTAAATTTTTTTTATACATTTTTAAATTAATCGTACAATATTGGTTACGAAAAAACGGTTAACGTCAAGTATGTAAACAACTTTAATATTAATGTGTTTGTATATGTATAAATATATTTATATATTTTTTTTTTCATTTAATTTAAAAAATGCAGTTAATCGATCTCTTCTTCCATATTCATAATATAAATTTTTTTTTGTTTAAAAGTATTGAAATAAAAATTTAATTTCTCAAGTTAACAGCTTGTTAACTTATTGTTTTTTTTTTTTGCTTTAAAAAATTATATGGTGTTGAATTAAAAATATTGGAAATATTTTTATTTAAAGTTTTTATCGTTCAATTGAAATCCACAAATATTTTGAAGACATCGATCGTTTCTCTTCTTGATTGAATTTAATGACATTAAAACTGTTGTTGTATGTTCAATTAAAAAAAAAATCTGTTTATTTTATTTTTTCCTTAAATTTTTACCTACAAAACTGTGCAGTTTATTTATTAAAGACGAAAAAAAAAGTTATTAGAGGATTATAAAATGTCTCAAGTACTTTTATAATAAAAATAATAAATACACGTTGAATTCGTTTCGAGACACAGATGGTTTGAAGCTAATAAACTGTCTTTATAAACATTTTCACAACATAACATTTATTTTTTTGTATGTAGGTGGTATATGTCCAAAAAATATCAGAATGATTTGTGGCTTGTATATGTGTGTGTTTACTTTAATTCAGTAAAATGGCACGATGAAAAACTTGGTTACCTTAAATTTTTATTCCTTATATTTTGAAGGTACAAGAAAAAAAATTGAAAAAGGAAAATCAATAATCATGTTTTATATGTCTCTGTCATTCAACTTGGATGGATGTTTTTTTATATATATATATACAAACAAATAGTGAAGTCTAGTATTAAAGGTGATATTGATTTTACACAAGCGATTTTCTTTTTGTCATAAGTATAAAAAATAAATAAAAGAACCAAAAAAAGGAGACACATTGAAGCATGCCTTATGTTTCTTTACTTGTCAAAAATATATATACACATACACACACATTGTATATATAGACCAGCTGTTGACACGCATGATTCACATTTGGGATACTTTTATTCCCATTCATGTGCAAAATGGTCTTAAAATATAAAATAAAAAAAAGCACACACAAATACAAATAAAAAAAATGATGATGGGCTACTTGTTAGTTGTCTATTTTTGATATAGAATGTGTAGTATTCAAAGATAAGGGTCATCATCTTATGTTTGTATATAAAAAATTATACATAGTCCTACTATAAAGAGAATCCGTGTATCCCCCAACAAAAAATATTTTTTATCATCACTTTTTTTGTATTTTATTTTATGAATGACCATATCATACTTGAATATAAAAGAAGTAACGCAGCAGAAACCACCAACAATACAAAATCTTATCATTTACATTATCCTACGGATCATTTCATCAGAGAAACACGCACATATGTCCAAAATAGTACTAACATTTTTTTATGCACGGTAATTTGACGCATAAATATAATAATAAAAAAAAATGTAGGAAAAGAAAAAATGGGAGATGCAATTATTATTATTTTTTTAAGTTAGCTATCCTCCCCCACCTCGACATAAGAAAATATGATTATTTTTTTACTTATAAGAGAAAAGTCCTTGATAAGATTGTGTGGCATAAGTACTATTCAGATAAATTTGAAACAATCAAAAATATTCTGTGTTAGGGGTTGAAATATGTTGTAATGAAATATTTAAATACTTTAAGTTGTCCAAATTAATTGAAAATAACATTAAATTGAAATTAAAATTAAACAAAAATTGTCATATTTTGATCTAAAATCAATTAATCATTTTTTTTGTACTCTAAAAATAATTTTTGTATCGGACAAGATCAAGAATATTAAAAAAAATTGTTCTGTCATTCATTATTATATTTTCTTTTCATTTTTTTATTTTTTAATTCTTTAAACACGAATTATTCGTTGAAAATTAAATCTTATTGTTCATTGATGCCAAAAAAAACTTGAATAGCACTCTGACCTAACTAACTTATACACATACAAATTGAATGTTAAATGTTTGTGTGTGTGTGTGTGATGTATGAATAGTAAAAATAATAATATTGAATTTTTATTAATAATGTATGTTAATTTATTATGATTATTTTCTTCATCATCTTATTCAAGAAAAAAATCTCTATTGTTCTTTTCCGTTTATCATATTAAACATACATACACACACACATTTATTGTTTGTATTTAAAAACTATTCTACATAAAAATATTTACATATTATTTGAATATATGAATATTAATATTGAAAGCTATTATTATTAATATACACATATTACACAAAAAATATGAACATCTTTAATTTCATCATTATAATTTTATTTTACATGTATTTAAAATAAAAAAAAATGTTTTTTAAAAAAAATATAACAATTGATTATTTATTAATAAATAAACAAATAAATTCAATCAAACATATAATATATTATTTGTTCAATTTCATACATACTCGTTAAAAAAACTAAGAAGAAAAAAAACCTTTATCTTAAAAAAAAAATTAAAAATTAAAACGAGGCCTCACCTTTTGAACAATATGTGATTATGATCAAGTAATAAGAATAATTGTATATAAATTTAAATTTATAAATATTAATCATTTTAAATTTGTACTCAATTCAATTTCAAAATTAAAGATATACATACATTTTTTTACAACAAAAGAATAATTTGATTGAAGACACAAGATTATTATTCGTGTTATTCAGATTTGTTTTTGAAATTATACAATTATTAATTTTCGGGTATTACATTTTTTCTTTTACACAAAATGGCACATCTGTCTTTTGCAATGGCGATTATTGTCCAAAATTCTTGATTTTAAAATCATATTTTTTGCAAAATCATGTTAAAATAATTTTTAACTTTCAAACTTCATTGTTGTGTAACAAAAAGTTACATAAAGATAATGATCATTATTGATTAGTTATAGTTTTGAACTTTCTTGCATTGTTAAAGCATTAAAAGAATGAAATTTAGAACTTTTTCAATGCAAGGATGACATTTTTTGACTAGTTTAAAATTAATAATGGCGAATTATTATTATTACATTTAATTTATAATAAAAGTGATTCATCATTTGTTATGCTTGTCTTTAATATTTGATATGACGAGGATGCGTCCCTTCACACTCACTGAATACTTAAGCTTTGTATTAAAACAGTGAGAAGTGAAAAAAAAATGTTATATTCTGAATCATTAGTAAAGAATTTCATTCATGAATCTTTCTATTAATACTCGTATAATATACATACATGTTACTTTTTTTATAAGATATTGCGTGTGTGTGGTATGTGGTATGATTTGATGGATTTGTAGTAAAAAGGTAAAAAATAAACATAATAAAATATTGACTTGGCCATCTCACACCAGCTAGAATATGTATCACGGTCCAAAAAAGTAAGAAATGTAAGGAAACAATCAAAATCGTTTTTTTTTTATTTATTTAATATTTTAAGTTTTTTCATTTCATTATTATTATTATACATTACACAATCATATACAGAAATTCTTTTTGTTTTTCTTTTATATTCAATGTAATTTCCAGGTAAAAAATAAACAATAGAAACTAGTTTAGAACATTTTATATTTTTTAAAATGTTTTCAAAACATTATACACCATAATAACTAAAAAAGGCGATTAAAAATGATGCATGTGTAACAATAAATTTGAAACCAGCATGTTACAGTATTAAAAATAATATTAATGAAACACCTTTTTTATACACATATCCATAAAAAATGTGTGTATATGATATACAATATGATTAAAAATTTAACGGTTTATAATTAAAAAACCGGTCTAATGAGTCCTGAATGCATCATCATCATTATAATTCTGATGCATTTCATTATTTTTATTAATATTAAAAGAAACTTGTATATGAGGATCCATAAGAGATTTTGAGCAAAAAATGAAGAATAAAAGTAATAAAACCTGATTTTTATTTTAATAAAAATGTGTATGTATATATTTATATGAATGTATTTGTTTATTAATAATCATATTGTTATTTATTATTACATTTCATCATCATCATCATCATAATTCTGGAACAGAAAATATACGCATGAATATACAAATGAAAAAAAAGAAACAATAAAAAAAAATATTTAATTTATTTCTTTTTATATGATCCATCCTTTCCTGAAAATGAAAAGAACATATCCAAGGATTTGCAATTGTTTAAAATAATGTAAAAATGTTGTATTATATATTTAATAATAACAATAATATAAAGTTTTAATGTAATAGTAATAATAAAAGGAAATATTTTTTTTTGTTTAGAGATTATAATGATGATGTTGCGATCACTCTTCATCTCGAATGTCATCGTCATTTCATAAAATGATTATTATTATAGTTAAAATGTATAAAACGAATCTAGTTTAGAACCTATAAGGTAAAATAATATAATAATGATGAAATATATGAAATAAAAATCCATCCATCCATAGATTAAAAGATAACAATGACAATGAAATGATCCTTTTATTGTATTTCAAACATTTTTTTTCTTATATATTTTTATGTATAAGTGTAACATCTCAAGATTTCTATTGAAAAATATATTAAAATTATTATTATTCTTATAACTTAAATGAATGAAATATATGTACTAGAAAAGATATGTTATAACAATAGTTTGCTCTGTATGAGAGGAGATTATTATTGATGAGAAGATGAAATCTCTTATATAAACACAAAAAAATAGCTTTGGTTCTTGATTATTATTATTTTATATGAAACAGAGAGAATGAAAAGAATCTAATTACAAAAGAAAAATATGTATGATGACTCTTTGAAATATCATAGTATAAGATTTCATTTGAAATTAAATTAATTTTTATATTATGTTAAAGTTAAAGCAAACAACTTTAATTATAACTTACACAGTTAAGTTAAAAATTTCTTGTCCTAATGATATTACACTTGTATCAAAATTCTCACCTAGAAAGAAAAAATAATAAAATATTAATTTTAATTTTGCATATATTATTATTACAATAAAAATTTAATTAGTACACACATAAACATTAAAACAAAAACATTCATTTTAATGATAATAATCTTTTTAAGTTATATTTTATACAGTTTTTCTTGTTTTAGTTACTTATATGATAAAATATAATAATAATATTGTATCATTAAAAACCGCGCCTTAATTTATGTGTACGTATACCTCATCATTCTCTATCAAATAATCATCAAATATGTGTATAAATTTTCAAAAATAATATTACTAATACGAAAAACTGAAATGTTTATTTATTATGTATCAGAAAGTGAAGTGTCTTATCCATTTATGTTCATATTCCATCATCAACTTAAAAAGTAAAAAATAAAGTAATCGAATATCGTGTAAAATTAATGATTTGTTTAAAAACTTATGTAGATTTTATATTAAATTTATTTAAAAATTATATTAAGGCAAGATTATTATCATCATATCAAAAATTTTATTTTTAATTTGTGTGTGAGCGTGTTTCTGATTATTATTAGTTTAGTATTATTTATTTATATTTGTTGTCCACACCAATTTTTTTATCATTTTAATATAAAATATATAACAAACAGAAATGAGTTGAATAGATTAATATTGATTTTATTGCGACAAAAATTAAAAGATTAAAATATTAGTAGTGATATATGGGAAGATTATGCTAATTATCACTCACTCATATAACGAACATATATAATATTAAAATGTTCAAATATTTATATTATAAAATCATCATTAACATAGACCAAATATGATGGTGGTATAATTTATATTGATTTTTATTTTCTTCTTTTAATAAGAGACACCTTTCAATCTTAAAGTGTGCATTAATTTGATGGCATGATGATTAAAAATAATCAGATTTATGAGTGTGAAATTTTAATTTGATATTTATATCCGTTACTTAATACTCAGTGAAATATTAACAAAAAAATTATAATTTAGTTTTGTGGGAAAAAAAATCAAAATAATTTTATATGCAATCCTTTTAATTTTTTGAAATCGGTATCCCACCCAAAAATGTTATACTTTCATTTAAAATTGTATCATTTGGCGTGTGAAATGATACAAATTTATATGAATAAGTAAATAAAACTTAAATTTATGACTGATTTTTATTGTTTTTGAATATAAATTTTCCTATTTGTATTTTTTATTATTAACTGTCATAGTTTTCATCATTTTTATAACACGCAGGTAACATTATATTACACATAGTTGCATGTTAACAAAAAAATAATTGTCATGAAATCGATATAATACTGAAATGTCTTTCAATTTTACACATTATACAGATATTAATGTTTAACTTGGTGTAATATAATTGCAACATTGTTATATGTATATGTGTGTAATAAACATATATAATTATTCGATATTCAATTTAATGATGTTAAATATGTATAATATTGAGATAAATGTATTCTAAATCATCATTCAATCAATTGAGCTTTATTGTTTTCGATCAATATCTGCCTAAAGCAATTCATGATTGTAAATTTTTTGTGTAATCTTAATATTTTTTTTCTTTTTGAAGATACAAGGATATGTCTTTCCTTTTATGATGTGAACTAAACATTGAACAAAGAATATCAAAATTTGATACAATTTACTATCATATATGATTAACTGTCCCTTTTGTTTGATTCCCCTGTTTAAGTAATCAAAGCACGTTAGATACCAGTTTATATGAAGTTGAAAAGTAAAAACAATTAAACAAAAAGTACACATGAAATTTAACGACAATTTATTGTGGTCCCCTACAAATACAAAATGCTTTTAATGTCTTTTGATGTGTGAGAAATTTTTCTTCTTCAGTCTTCTTTTTAATTGTTATTATTATCATTATTTGAACAATGAATGTTAAGACTCATGTGACATTAAATTTCGCTAAAATTTTTAATTTTTGCAACCCCTCGTCATTTTCATAAATCTTTTGAAAGTAATAAAGTGCATTGTTTAAAATAAAATAAAAGACTGGACAAAATAGAAACTAGATTCATTACAATATTTTTTGTTTCATTTTAGTTCGATATTTAATTTCATTTTAAATAAAATGCACATCTTTATTTTGTTAATATTAATATTGCACATGGTGGGAAAATTAAAACTGCTTTAATTTCATACATACAATAAATAAATGCGCTTCTGACTTTAGTTTGGCTTAATTTAAAAAGAAATATTTAATTCTTTTCTTTCATTTCCATTTCTGTCTTGGATTTGGTCAAACCAAAATGAACTTCAATTCATCATACTAAAGGAGGGTTTAATTTTTTTTCTTAAATATAATTAATTATTATATTACATTTTAAAAATTTGGAACCCTAAAATGACGTTCCGTTTTAGAAACTTAAATATATTAAATAAATAAAAGAATATAATAATAAAAATAAAAGCGACACATCAAACAATTCTTTTCATACATTCCATCACAGGAATCTTATAGTTTTAAATGCTGTTTTTGCTTCTAATAATGATAATAAATAATGAATAAAGAAGATGATGATGATGATCACCAAAAAAACAACTCCATATAATATGAGTATATATAGATATTAACAAGCCGAATGATCAAAAATGTACGCACCTTTAAAAATTCCATACATACATTTTAGACACTATATGTGTAGTGTAGCAACATGTATTCAATATGAATAAAGCTTACACTCTTTTTTGTCTGTCATTTCTTAATTCCTTTTGGTTAAATATTTTTTGTTTGAAGAATTTTTTTTATTCATTTATTGTAAAACATTTGACACGTTGGATCACGAGTAAAATAATAATAAAATGACAAAATCAAAGACAAAACTTATTATTTTTCATCAAATATTACATTTTTTCAGTTACAGTTTCCTACTTATTAAAAGAAATTTTCAATTTAAAATCATAAAAACTTATTGTACAGGTAACAGAAATCTGATATTTTACAACAATAAAAACAAACATTATTAAAAGCGTCCATTTAAACATTAAACAAATGATAAAATGAAAAAATAAATCATCTTCATCGATCATAGTTTTAACATTATTAACATTAACAAACATTATTTTTATAAAATGTTAGCTTTTATCACTATATAAAATGTCAATTTATCATATTATTTCACATATGGATATGATATGTCAACTACACATTCATTATAAATGAATGATTTTTTATAATAAAACCATATTTTATAATGTTAATAGTTTTAAATTTAATAATAATGGAAAATGTGTGAAAGTGACCATCACTTTAATAATGCTTTAAATTTTTCTTTTTTCGATATTTTAATATTTAATGTTTAATAATGATAATATAAAATAATAATAAAATCATATCTCCCATGAGTGATGTCCACTGAGATTTAAAATTATAATGATAAAAAGGGACAAGCATGAGAAAAAAAATCATTGTGTAATTTAACGGTCACTTTTTTTATATTGTTTTCATTATGATTATTAGCTTGATTGTAATTATTAATACAATAATTTTCTTCTCAAAATACGAGGGTCAGCGGCTTATAATCACTATTTTGTTTTGTTGCATTTAGTATTAAAATCATCTACTCATTAACATTAGTACGGTTAATAATAAACCAGAATTTAATCACCCTTTTGGAAAAAATATACTTGATTTTCCCTCGAGAGCATACAAAATTCGCTACTCTACTCACTTCAAACAAAACCAGTCTAACTTCTTTTAACATATATGAATGTTATAATAACAAAGAATATTGCCGGTGAATATTCTCGCACAATATGAGTGTTGATGTATATTAAATTTATACACATACAAAAAATATATATTTTAATAATGAAAATAATAAACAAGTAGAAGAAACGTTAAAATAATAAGAAAAATATAATAAATTCATCCCTCTACTATCTCATTACATAACTTTTATTTCCACATAACATACAAAACAGAATAAAATAATATCATAAAAATAACTTTTCATACATATTGTGGTGTGTCATGACAGTTCTTTATTATAATATGTATATTCAATATACATATAAACTAGTTAGTTAATCTAATATACATTTTTTTTATATTTCTTTTTCTTTTCTGATGGAAAACAATGAAAATTATTATTTTACGTATGATTTCACATTATTTTATTATAAATGTATCTTTGAATGTGTATACAAGAAAAGACAAAATCTTTTAATATAAGAAATCTTTCTTATTATTTTATTACACGCGGCGTAATTTAAATGGAAATTAGGCGAATTATTATTACTTTTCTTTTTTATTTCATTTCAATTTATGTTTATATAAAATAATAGCACGTAACTTATAACAACCTAAAACAAAATTCCATTGTTTATTATTATCATATTGCTCACATTATTATATTGTGTGTTATTAAAAATAAAAATATAATAATAACAAAAAAAGGAACCACAATTTCACATAACAATTCATATTTTATTATTATTTTTGTTTTCATTTGATTTTTATTATACATTTTGTGCGAAAACAATACCCCAAAATAAAAATTCAAAATCATTAACAACTTTGTTTATGATTATGATTTGTGAATACTTGATTTTAACTTATCTATGTGCATGATTATTACATCGAAATGTATAACTTTATCATATTTGTACATATCAATCGAAAAATGAATGATAAGTTCAGAAGTTAATGTTATTCATTTATTATTATATTTAATACTATAGTTACAGTATTTAAACATATATATTTATGATGATACACTTTTCTTAATAAAATATTCACCCTTCATTGTGTATAAGTTTTCTTATTAATGTTTATTTATGATTTTTCGTAAGAAAATTATATATATTTAATATGAAAATTTAAAGGTGAAAATCTGTTTTTTCTTCTTATAAAATTTATAAATAAAAATTTTAAGTTAAAATACATATGAATTAAAATTTTATCAAATTTTTGTATTAAAACGAACACAATTATAATAACATATTAGCAATGTGTACCACCACTAATTTAAACATATTTATAATAATATATAATATAATATGCCGCACTCCGGACATACTGCACTCTAATTTACTAGCGCTTTTATTATTATTATTTTATGCTATTATCACGTTTCTATTATTATTTTATATTTTAATGCGTATTTATAATAATAATCAAAATGTAAAATTTTTACACAAATATAAAATCTGTCTGAGTGTTCGTTATAATAAAAGTCAGAAGATCGTCAAGACAGGTAAATTATTATTATTTTTTATATACACACAAAAGTAATAATAACAATATTATAATGATGCATCAAATATTTGATATGGAATACTTGTTGGTTGATTTTTTGTATTACTTTACCATTATTTTTATTATTATTATAACTATTGCGTTTCTTGGCAAAGCAAGTAAAATACCGCTCATCCCTAAAACGATTTATTTATTATTTTATATTAAATATATGTACATCATACAAATACTACAATACAATAACGACTATTTATTGAACAAACAAATAATTGTACCATTTGCATAATTTAGAACATGTACATTCATAAGGGCTTCATGTTAAACATAAAAAAAAGTTCTGATTAAAAGCTCTAACTTTCATAAAACTGAATGAAATGAAATATGTTTATATTTTGTGTAAAAAAAAAAATAACCAAAATTTATCGGGTGGGTGCATTAAAGTGGTTAATTGTATTGTTAACATTGAACTATCTATTGTTTTTTTTATATAAAAGTATAAATAAAAATTAATAGAACCTACTACATGCACAGATGTGCGTTACTTCTTTTCAAATCCCTTTTACGAATATAAAACAGTTTTTTTTAAATTCTTGTCTAATAATGATTATAACGTAAAAAAAATTGTATATTTTGGTTAGACATTAGTTTTACAAGTTATCATGCCTCATCAATACATTTATTTGTTTAGTTGAAGGGATATTTAGTATATATTAATTATCATAATGAGGGGATGAAAACAAATAAAAATATAACATTTTTTTTCATTAAAATTTACAAAATCATTCAAAATAACAATTGTTTAACATTGATATATGCTTGATAATAATTTTTTTTTAAAAATAATCAAATTTAATATTTAATTATTTTCACACATCATTAAATATATGATATACCTTACTAAAAGAAATTTGGAACCGTCGAATTTGAAATTTTCACATCAAAATTCATATAAAATAATTCTCATTTCAAATGATTTTTAATCAAGTTTGTATTGTACCTCGTTTTAATAAACAAATTTTCATATCCTTTATTTACACACCAATAAAAACAGTCGATAATCAAATTAATTATAATGACGAATCACTTTTTACATTATTTGTTGTTGATTTGTTATAATAATATAAAAAAAATATTAAACTTTAGGATAAATAAAGAAAATTTAAAACAATTGTATCAAATCGCCTACACAGCAACATGTACAAATATTAAACATTATATATATGTATACATAATATTTACTATTATTCATATACATAGTCATGAAAATACCAGACAAGGTCACTTAACATTTCAGTTGTAACAAGTGTATGAATAATAATAATAATAATAAATAGATAGCCGTAACAACAAATGCGATGACAATCACATAAATAATATTATTATTTATATTTTGTATACAAGTGAAAAATGTGTATTATTCAAATTATTCCTTCATATAAAAGTTAAAGTTTTGCTTGTTTCAATTGAAACTTTTTACAATTTTACTTTATATTTTTATTATTTAAGAATTAAAATCAAATTCAATGCAACACATTTAAGATTATATAAAATTTATATTTACAATGTAATCATCAACTAGAATTATAGCTACTGAACTGTAAACACTTTATTTGACAGACATTTGTTATGTTTTTCTTTTACTTTTAAATGTATATTAACTTTAAGCTTATAATAAAGTGTCAAAAACCTAATGTTTGCTCATGTATGTTTAATATCTGTCTATAATTTATATTTAAATGTTAACAGTTACAAAAGTCAATGATCGTGACTTTTTATTTAATAAAAAATATCCATTTCAATAGTTTATATATCTTGTTATTTATTTTTCATTTTTTTTTTCTTTTCAAAGATTGTATTTGCATGAAACAGGTGTATTGATACTTCCATATGAATGTCACCATATTAGTATATAATTTTTTTTTTGAAATGTCAAAATACATCATTTTCACTTTTCATATTGCTGCACATTGATACATTTTTCTCATCATATACAATGTATATGAATATGTTTATAAATAATAATAATGATGGTTATTTTTGATTTAATAAGCAATAAAGCGATGATATATTGATTTATTTTATAAAATTTGTATTTTTTTATATGATTATGAATGAAATTTTTTAAGGTGATTATTTGATAAAAATTATGATCATAAAAGAGAAATTTATGTTGATTTATTGTTTTTTTATGCTGATATAATAAAACAAAAGTTAATATTAAAATTCTGAACTAAAATAAAAATAATTCGCTACATAAATATTTGAATTATAATTTTTTTTTAAAACTACTTGTAAAATTTGTATGTCTTAACATTTTTACCTTATTTTACCAATTATAATCATTAACAAATAATATAATAATATAATCCATCTCACATTATACAAATAAAATAATTACTTGAAATGGGAGGTGACTTCCGTTAAAAATTTATAATTAAGCATCAGCATCTGTAAATTTAATTTCATATGGCCGGTCTTTATTGTTGTTGTCGTCGCCATTATTATTATTATTATTAGCTTTATTATTTTGACAAACAAATGAATTTAAAAATAAATCTTTATACTCACGCGGTTTGTCTTTGTTTTTTTTTGTGTGTGTGTATACAATGTATAAACATGTACACATCGTTAATTACCTTTTATAAAAGTAATCGCTTGAATTGAGTTTCGAATTATTATCAAGAGAATAAAAATTTATAAATATCTTTTTAATTGATTTTTCATTGTGTATATGAAGTATGATGTATAATAATAACTTTTGTGTACTATAATTATTGTTATAATATTATTATATTCATATTATAATTTTTCTTTTTTTCATTTGTCTAATAAAATATAAAAGATTTTTGTATGATGTTTTGTTTCAATACATAACAAAAAAATAAAATAAATTGAAGAAGAACAGTATAATTGTCATTCATTCATTTTTCGTTTTAATATTTCATGTTGCTACTGTAAACCTAATAAACATATACATTGTATAAGAATCGCGTGACAATGATACTTTTATAGAAGTTTTATTAAATATGAATATGATATGATGGGAAACGGTCGGTGGTGGGCTACAAAATTATTTTTAATAATATCACTAAAATTATTATTATGAAAAAAACGAGATAGAAAAAATAGGAACACACACAACATATACACACGTGAATATGAAAACAAGTTAATGTTAATGTTGGTGTCTAACTTTAACATGAAATTGTATATAAAATATTAAGTTAAGTAGCAAATACACATTAGACTAACTTTATTATTCATTATAAATATTTCTCACGCTAAATCAATTAAGGCTCCTTTTTCTTTTATTTATTACTCATACTTTCTTATTATAAATATCATACAAATACATGTTTAATATTTCTTTATAGTCATAAATTTTATGCAAACCTGTATTATTTTTATATGTATATATTTAAGTTATGTTATTATATTTCGTATAAATACCCAGACGCTTATTAATCGATATTTTACTCACTTTTGAAAATTAAAATTTTATGTGTACTTTAAATGTTATATTTTAATTTTGTTTTGATTCATTTTTATAAATTTTTTGTCAGTGCTTTTACTAATAATTCACATTAAATGTTATTACAATGATTAAAAGAATTAATTTAATTTGACTACATATTTTAACATATAACAATAATAATAATTAATAAATGCATTCAATAATAAAAACGATGTAATTTGTAAAACATAAGTGTTAACACAAACATATTAAATTTAGTCAAGATAAAAATTTGAGATAACCGACACGCAAAAGAAATCAACTAACTCTAACCTGCAACTACTAAAAATAACACACACAAAACATGTATAAAAACAGTATAACATGAGTAAAAGTGCGCCTAAATTAAAATATTTGTTCCCAGTCATGTTTTTGTATAATAAAATGTCTATTTTAGTGTCACTCTTTTTTTCACTCCTTATTATTTTTGTAACATTGTGTCACATAAGTTAGTTATAGTTAATTTTCCCCTCATAAAATCAATTGGGGCTTTTAACATTTAATATCACCTGAGTTTATTTTATTATTATTGTAACTATAACATGAGTGAATCATTTTGTTTGATGTTTATCTTTCGATCCAATCTTTTTTTTTTAATAGTAAAGAAATAATTGTTTATTTATTTAGACTTAGATTTACATCATTTCATCGATTATTATTATTATTAGTGTTGATGATGATTATGATGATGAGTAAGAGTTTGTACACACGTACATAAAATATTTATTTTTTTTCTCTTTGCTGATTATAATCATTATTATTATTATGATAATTATAATTATATAGACACGATGTTTTATGATTGATTTTTGTGTACTCTCACTCCTTTTCCTGATTAATTTTATCATTATTATTATTATTATATAAAACATTCAATATTGTTTTTATAGAAAAAAAACATAATTATTTCAATTAAACATTTATTTTTTTTATAAATTTATTATTTTGAATGTACTTTTTTTATGTGTATAAATGAAACATTTTATTCATAATAATAATAAGTTTAAAAAAAAATATATTAAAAATAATTATGTTATGGCGTGCCCTGTTTCATTTAGCATTATGATTTAATATTATTATGTAGATGTGCAAGTTTTCTTAGCTAATTTTCTTACACATGTATATAAAAAAAGTAATATGAATAATATTGTATGTGAGCCATAATGGTTAAAGTGTTGCAAACCTAATTACTTACACAATATAATGAACACAGCCTTAACACGCCCATGTCGCGCTAATTATAAATGTAAATTAACAATATTTTTATTTTATATTTTGTTATATAAATTTGAATTGTATAATTATTGTTAATAAAACTTTACTTTAAAAAAAAATAATTTTAGTTTCAAATTCTAACGTAATTAGTGTTTTTGACATTAGTTAAAATAAAAAATGATGATTACTTTTTATAGTTTTTGATCGAAATCAAAATAATAATTAGTATTCAGTGATTTATTTTTAAATATTTGTAACAAGGAAACTGTTATTAATAATAATCATTATTATTATTATTATAATTACTAAAAAAATAATAATAATAATATTAATGATTATGTTCCTTAATAATATTAAAGTTAATGTATCTTGTATAAACACTATTATTATGATAAACATCATCAAAAAATCTAATTCTATTCAATTTCGACCTCAATATGGATTAGAGCCTTCTAATAATAATCCATAAAAGCAATTAAATCAAAATTATGATGATTATTACGATTATTAATAAATAAAAAGCATATATGTTTGTAATGAAATTAACTGATTACAACATAGTCCTTCAATTATGAAGCCATCGGTGGTGGTAATGATAATAAATAAATTAAACTGATTGAAAATCAAGAAAATATTTGCTTTCTATGTATAAACATGTACCTTCATCATCAATGTATAATAATAATCATATTTCATATAAACATTTTCATAAAAGAAAAAAATATTCAGTTATCATTTAATAGACATACTGTCTTGTCAAATGCCTTGCCCTTATAAACATGTACATGGATATGTACACATGTATGGAGATAAAGTGTTATGAAATTTATGATGTGGAAAAATGCTTACAATTTATACGTAAGTACAAAGTATTAATAAAAAAAAAGAAAAATTACACATTTTTAATTAATTAAATTAATGGATGATGTGATAAATGAATGCAATAAAACTTTTTACTCTTCAAGATATACTTTAGTATGAGCAGGAACTGAAGAGTAAAGAAAAAAATATTATTTAATGGCATGTGCTGATGCGCTTTAAAAACAAAAAAAAAACACTAATTTTTTCAAGTTATGGCGTGTGTGTGTGAAATGTTTTGTGAAAGCGAATAAAAAAATATAATAATCATTTAATACACAATATACAGTCAATCTATGGCACACACGCAGAGGGGTAATTAAATCAAGATAAGAGATTTTTTCAACTTTTAGTTTACATTCGGTTATTATAAAATTGAATTAATGTAGACATAAAACAACATGATGTGAGGTGCAAAAGAGTGAGATTTATGTGGGAAATAATTTTATCGTTGGATAATTTTTTTTTTTTATTAATATTAAAATATTATAATAACATAAGACTTTTATTCGATGCATACAAAATGATTATCACGATTTATGTTTAATTGCATTTAATGACTTAGAAAATTATTAGTAATGTTTTATATCTTTGTAAGTGAAACTATAAAAACTAGATTTTCATGTGTAAAAAGAAGATATTTTATAATCACCTGATCATACTGTTACCCCTTATAAGCTCATGCTTTCTTAACCTCCTATCGAGAAAAAACACGTGATTTTCTTAAATTTCGAACACATTTATTCTCACATTATACAAACATTTTTTACAAATCTCCTTGCAAAATTACAGGTAGAAATTTCAAACTCTGAACAAACATTAATGATAAAAAAAGGATGCTGAGTATCAAAAAATGTATTGAACACTTCCTCACTTGTACAATTTAAGTATTTCTTTTTAAAATGAAATGAATTTCTTTTGTTTATCTTCTACATTTTTTTTTATAAATCTCTTATGCATTTTTTTGTATAACATTTAAAAAAAAAGATAAAAAAAAATATGCATAAAAGGAACAAAAAACCAAAATGTACATATAAATGTATACTAACTTTCTCGATTCTAATGTTCTACAATTGTTACAATATTTGTCTTACATTTATTATTAAATGAAATGAGAGAAAAACTAAATGAAGAGAATTCATAAAGAAAAGGAAGATCAAATTACTGAAGTACTTTTGAATGATTTTATTAAGTAGAGTTTTACTTTTATAATATTTTATATTATTTACATTACAAAAAGTTATATGTTTAATATAAATGTATATAATATTACAAAAATGTATAAATCAATAAAAAATTTTAATGTTAAACATTAAATATAAGAAAATTAATTGATATTAAAATAAAAATACATTTCAGGATAGTTTTAAAATGTTCTCACAATTCTTATTATTATAATGTTATTATTATTTCTTTTACAAAAAAAAAATATCCAAACAATTAAATTTAGGCAAACCAAAAATGAACGTTTTTTGAATAGTACGCAAAACGGACCTAACATAACATTGTTGTTTTATTTATTTTTTTTGAACAAAATAATTGTATATAGTTGTAGGTCTATAGAAAAATAAGAAAAACAACAATAAAACCTGTAATTAGTTCTTAGATGTTAGACAAAGGATAGATATGTTTATTGTTAATATGTATGTTATACAAATTTTGTACAGATTTTTTACATTAAATAAATTTAGTATGGATGCAAAACCTAGCACCTGGTCCATGTTTTTCGATCCTGATTTTTTTTTATTTCGATATCATTTTGTCTCAATGTTAATATGATTGTACATAGTAATTATTATTAATGTTAAAATATATATTCATATAACATATATAATATTAATCATAATATCAGTGAATTTAATACCAACCAAACTTTATTCAGCAGAAATAAAAAAAAATTATGTGTAAAACATATTGATGATAATAATAAGTTTCGATATCACGATATAATTATTATATGAAGCGTTTGTGTAATAATAATTATGTATTTTTTTTTATATAAAATCATGATAAAAATAATGAATATAAGTAATACACAGAATAGAATGACGCGTCAATTATTATTAATTCCTTAAACGAATTCTAAGAAATTGATATTGAAACAGATTAATTATTAATCAATGTTGTATGTTATGTATATAAATATTGTTCATAAGCACGCATCAATTCTGTCGTTTAAAACTTTTATAATCATTTATAACATTAAACTTGCAGTCCAAGTCCAAGAACAACTCATACGCAAAGATTTTGCATATATGTGCAATGTAAAAGAGAGTATGTGGATAATACAAAATAATATTTAAAAAAAAGCTAGCGGCCATATTTCATGTTTGAAGTAATATATTGGTTATAATAAGTGTAATAAGGTAAAAAAATTTATAAATGAAAAATAAAATATGAAGAATGTTAGTAAGTTCTTACATTTTTACGTTTTTTTGTTGTTGTAATATTTGATATATAACATATTTAAGACAAAAAAGTAACCAGTTCATCAGTGTATATTTATGGGCATTTTATTCTCTTGTTCACACAATGTTCTAACATTCAAGAAACGACATAATATAAGAAAATATTTTTTTATATGGATTTATTATCATCTTGATCATCATTATTATTATTATTATTATCATTAAATATGTATTTTAATACTCAATTAAAACTTATTATAATGCTTCAACAAAAAAAACCGCAAATAATTTATCAAAAAAAATATATTTTTTATATATTTGAATATTATTATAATTAAACAATTTTACAAAAAAAATATTTGAAGGGGTTTGTAATGTAACAGACTTGTGAGATGTTTTATGATGTTGATCAAGTGCCACAGGGTATGACATATTGAAATAAAAAGTTAAAAAAAAACTGAAAGTGTGTATATTTTTAAAAAAAATGTAATGTAATAACAATAATAAAGAGGAAAAATATGCACCTCATGTTTGATGGATTTATTATCATTATTAATAATTTTTAACATTGTTTGAATTTAATAAATTGCTATGCTTTAAAATTCTAAAAATGTTACCATAAATAATACACTTGTGTAAGTGTTTTTAAACATAAAATTTATCATTACTTTAATATAACATAAAAACTGTTACAAACAATTCTGAAAGTTATCATCATTTAAAAGTAAAATAAATTTGCTTAAAGTTTCTGTGTATCATGATAATTTCTATTTCGTATTATTTTTCTTAAAATTGTCAATAATACAAAGAATCACATCCCTTCTTATGAACAATATAACATTTTTGTCATTTTTTTTACTTACTACATTGTCACCCATATCTTAAATAATTTTGATATTTTTTACCTGATCACATCATATATGTATCATACATATACAGGTACACATCACATATCATTAATATTAGCTTGACTATGCAAAAAGGGACATTCATGTGTACAAATAAAAGGGAAGCTGAGTATCTTTAAAAATGATCATTTATTGTCTAAAACTAAAACGAACTTACAGAGTATACATTAATTTATTGAAAACTAAACAAAATAACATAAGATGATCCAGGTGTGATTTTCAATTTAATTTTAAATTTCACAAAATCTTTTGTTCTTTCTTTTTCTATGTAAACATCCATGTGTATAAAAAATAACAATAATAATAATAATACAGAAAATAAAAAAAAATAAATGAATATATAGATTTTTTTTTTAATATTTGTATGCACAATTTTTTATGGTTTAATTTTTGCATGGGATACACATTGATCATTAAAGAAGAGAAAAAAAAATCAAATTAAAAAGTTTCATAATGAAAAGAAATGAGATCGGATGTCGAATGCATCGGGTGAAATTATTATTATTATTTTTATAAATGAATAAAATTCGTTAGTGCAAGGATGGTATGATTAATGCAACAACATACCCATAACTATAATAATAAAAAAAAGGATGCAGCAAAAAATAATAATAGCGTTAATCATAAAATTTTTGCAAAAATCTATTAATGTATTAAAATTAAATGAATCAAATAAGGGTATGATGATTATTATTAATGTTGTATGTTAAGCGTTAAAAGAAAAAAAGGGACATGATTTTAAAAGAGAAAGAAATTAATTGAATTTTCTATACATATGTAATTTAATGCGAAAAAGGGATGTTATAACATTTATAAAATAAAATAATAATTGATTTTTTTTCTCTTAATGTTAAGTTTGTTTAAAATTCATTCATATTTGCCATCTGTTTATTGCAAAAATTAAAATAATAATTTATAAAAATAATCACTGCGATTATAAATTTTGTGTTAAGTTTAAAGTTATAACTTTAATCCTAACATAACAATCGAATAATAATAAAATTGATTTTACACATTTAATATTTATGTACTACATGAAAAAAAAGAAAACCCAAAGGTAAATAGATAAGGGTCAGTCACATTATGTACAAATATTTCACCTTTTTCTGTTATACAAAGCACATACATGTGTATTATCGATATATTATATACATGTTTATATATGTATACAAATATAAAAATATTTTTTATATAAGTACGCACTTGATACACATTTTTCACATAACTTGTGTCTGCCCGCATTATGGTATTTTATATAAAACTTTTTTTATTCACAAATCTTTTTGATGATAATATAATAATGGTCATGATTCAGATAAAAATAGCCACACACACACACATAATAATAATAACACTTAAATGCATGTACTCTAAAGAGATTTGATCTAAATATAAGCTACAAACCTTAAATAATCCATTAAATGAAGTTTTACTGTTTGCTTTTCAATTTGTTGCGGTTTTATATATTGTACTAATTGTAATTAGTTTTACACAGATTGCAATAATAATCATTAAACTTCTGTTTATATTTTTCAAATAAGTAGTTTGTAATCAATTATATTGTAAGTATTTGACACAATTTATTAACAATAAATCTTGTATACACTTGATTATTATTATTTCAATGTTGAAAAAAAGTACAAAAATTTTAATGAAATTAATGTTAATCAATAAAAATAATATTCATTCCAGAGTTGCCAATTTGTTTCTTTCAATTATAAAATTAATATTATTTCAAATTTTATTTTTCTTTCTTTTAATTAATTTTTACTTTAATTATTTTTAAAAAAGATTCATTTCAATGATCACAGATATCAAATAGGAATTTTCTTTTATTTATTATTAATAGTGAACTTTATGTGTTTATCTTTTGTATGATTATAGTATTGTGCACTTTTTTGTTTAAAATTATTTTTTAATTTAATTTAACTCAAATTCACTTTTGAAATAATATTTTAAATTAATTATGCATATTATTGTTTAATTTTAAGTCTCTGATGTTTTTCTTTTAATCACATCCAAATGATCAATGTTTTCTGATGTTTTCAGCTTGAAGTTAAAATAAAAAAAAATCAATATTAATATTTATATTAAAAATGTTTGCAAAAAAATATTTATATTCCAGTAAAATAATGTTTTTGTATAAATGCAGTCACTAATTACTTTTTTTTAATTATTATCAATATGAAGTCCTTATCAAAATTAATAAAATTATAATTATTTTATATTTCGAATAATTTTTATGTTAATAATATAATGCATTGAATTGCAATACAAAATTACAAAAAAATTATGCATAAAAATATAAAATAATATAATAATTAATTTTTTTGTGCAGTTAATTATAACTATTATTATTATTTTATTATATTTTATTTTATTATATTACAATTTTGTTTGTATTTCATTGATTTTTGTTTTTCTTAAACATCATGAATTATTTTATTTTAATTATTAGTTTAATCCAGATAGATTTTTGTTTTAATATTTTTCACACTTTTATGAGAGTTCATCTTAACTACAGTGATTTTGTCTTATTAATGATCATAGTTCTGACTCCTTTTATAATGATTACTAGTTTTTATTATTAAGTATATTTATATATATATTTATATGTATATGTGTAAGTTTTATATTTCATTATGATAACAATAATGATTATAATTTTTTATATAAATTTTCTTATGTCCTTTTTTTTCTTTTATGTAATATTATTTAATGAGATGCACTGCACATTAAATGTTTTTTTTGTTTTCTTTTTAATAATAATAATAATTATTATGATTGCAATTTTTTTTTTGGTTGTAATAGTGACTGCATATCATTATATTAATAAAATATTTCAGTATACTTTACTTTTTGTTAAATATTATCAATTTTTTTTAAACGATGTTTTTTTTTATTTTTAATATTAGTTTTATATTATTATTATTTTTTTTTTGTTTTAATATAATAGAAACACACTATTTTAGTATTTAAAAAGTAAGAAATACACCGAATTGAATGGTCTAATATGTAATGAGATTGATATTATACATGCGCTCCTACTGAGCGGTGACCGAAGACTGATTTAACGTGTATTTGTGTATAAAAGTTGTACATATTATGTTACTTTAGAAGCAGTAGCAATAATAATAATAATAACAGCAACAAAACACAACATACACACAAACACGCACACATTCAAGCCATTAAAAAATATATTTGTCTATACAATATTACACACATATAATGTTAAAATGAATGAACAATTTTCCCATATTCTTAATACAATGTGTGTATTTTGTGTATGTGTGTTTGTGTGTGTATATGAAAGAATGGGACAAAATATCCGGTTCTTGGCACCACCTATAGGGCGGTGATTATAAAACTCTTATAATAAAATACAGTATTTATATATGCAACAAACATCGTGTCTCTAATTTTCATTTCTGTACACACTCATTTTACGTTTTTATCATTTTCTCAGTTAAAAGCATCGCTATACACACAGCGAGACGACGCGCGATAGTACATTATTATACATATATAATTGAAAATATGTATAACTCGCGCGTCATATGCATACAAATCGGATCACTACCGTCACTCTCAGTGTAAGTATAAAATTTTACAATATAAAAAAAACGATATACATACACACGGTAAGTAACTAAATGAATGAAGAAATAATAAAAACAAGTAGAATATAAAAAGCACACGCGCATTACGATATCATATAGTTAAAAAATGAATGTGTGTGTATGTATTCCGGTGTAAAATACTCTCATTTCATTTGGATTTTCATTTAAACGTTCACATACATATATTCTATTTATTATCTCATATACTATATATGTCGCGATACACACACATTGTTGTGTGTATATTAAATACTCATTTATGCGCGCCGATTTTACAATATTTTCATATAATATATAGATATTTAAAAAAAATTACATACATTATATGTTAAAAGGTAACATAAGAACAAAACTGCCATATAGAGACCGGGGAGACAATAATGGGGGGAAAATCACTGCACACACTTTAATAACGTTTACATATGATGAGGCAGTCAGGAGCACATGGGTGCACGATTATATTAAAATTATAAAATACAACAACAAAAGAAGAGAACAAAAAAAAGTTGAGGAAAATGTTAAGATAAAGAGTAGATTTGTATTGTATTCACTGTGCTTTTTTCTTATAAATTTAATATGAATACATGATTATATTGTAGAGCCTTGAACAAAATTAAATTTATTTTCACTGGAAATTACAATTTAAATTATTAATTTAAATTAATTTTGTTATTCCAAGATTAAATGGAAACATAAGACTTTCAAGGTATTTAAAAAGGTTAAGTTTGTATCTTAACATTATGAGGTTTACATTTTTAAATTAAATTAAAAAAAACTCTTTTCAATTAAAAGTTTTCCTTGATGTAAATTTTGGGTTTACTTATTATTCTAGAAAGTTTACATTTGAAGTCAGGTTTTTACAATGTTTACATTTAAGATTGAAACTCAAATATACGAGTAGTTGCAGAAACGCAGGTTTACATGGTTAATATTAATTCAATTAAAATGATTAAAAAAGATTAAATTTAAAATCAAAGACATTAATTAACTTTAAAATTTTCGGACACTCATTTAAAATTCAATTAAATTTCATGACTAACTTTTTGTTTTCACATTTTTTGCTTATATTATTTGACGATTGAAGTGAATGTTAAAGTTTTTTTCTTTAGCAATATTGTTATAAGGATATTTACTATGCAATTAATTTAATATTATAATAAAGAACTCTACCATTAATGTACGCGCGAAATAAATAACTCGCCTCCCGTGTGTGGCAATGTGTTGTTTTTACTATGGAATTTGATTGTAAACTGAAGAGAAAAAATTTAGCAAGTTCTTGTGTTTTTCTGTCTGCCCTTGTAAATTGCACTTCGTTTATATTGTATTTTTTAAATGCTTTATGAAGAGACCTCTTCTTTTTTTTTCTTCGTTGGTTTATAATGTATATAATTACCTCGTATCTTTTATTATACGAAAAATGTTAATGCGCATATCCTTAACACGTTCTACATTCTATATTTTTTATATATATGATTAATAAAATAAAAAAAAATCTTTATTATTTTTTATTATAATAATTATATGTACTTTATAATGAGCCTTCCTTCGTTATTTTTGTTTCATTTTTCCCTTCATATACATTCTTACTGTTACCAACCATCAGATTCATATACAAAATGTTTGTACTATACTTCAATAGTATTTAAAAACATCATCCCACACAAATACATACATATACACATACACATTAACACTCTAATGAATTTTCATTAAACAAAAGAAGAAACTAACTTTATAATACTCTATATTTTTCTCTCTCTTACAACACCTTATTTTAATTATACTCCCTTTTCATTTCATTTCCAAGAGATATCTTTTTGTTGTACAAATTCATTCATTTACTACACACACACACATACATACACATAAATACAATATTAAATATACGTAATTTTTGCACAATCGTTCCTTTTTATACATTTCTCGTATCATTCGTATCGGTCTCGGAAAATTTCAGTACATGATATGTATATGTACATGTAGAAACATACACATTATTATAAATTGTAATTATTTTTTGTCATTTAATTAAATTTATATATACATACAATATGTGTGTAGATCTGTTTATATACTTATACATATATTTTTATAATGAAGAAGGGAAATGAACGAACGACGATATGCGGGTGATATGTGTATGTGATAATATGCGCAGCAATATAATAGCATAATATTTAAAATAAAAGGAAAAAAAAATTATATTTTATATATAAAAGCATGGTTTCTGGGATTTTGATTTTATCCAATCAAGGCTCGTTTTCTCAATTTTATTATCACACCAAATTATATATAAAATTTATATATATGCACATTAAATGTATACATTATATTCCATTAATGTTAATGAGATTTGTGTAAAATAAAAGAAAAATAATGTTTTTTCATCTTCTCTTATTATATTATATTAACTAATTGTATAATGTACATACATTTATATACGACACATAAAAACGTCATAGAGTAAGAAAAATAATAAAAGAGAAAATGGATGAATTTTTTCTAATAACACATTTTCTTCTAGAATGCTAATAGGATGAATATATGAGTGTGTATTTGAATTTTTTTTCTTCAAAAAAATAATAATGATGATGAAAATTATGGTGGATAAAAATGTTTTAATATATTTTTTTCCATATCTTGCATAGTCTTAATTTGCTTTCATTTTATTTATTTATGAGATTTGAATAAATCAGGATTTTTACGATGATTAAATTATTAGAGCGTGTTTCAATGTTTAACGATAATTTTGTTTTACTTTTTTTACTGTTGCTACTTTTTACTAAGATTTAGAAATCCATTGAACTCAAGGAGGCGAAATCCAAAAATTACAAAATTGATTTCAGTTAAATTCTAAATCTTTAATTCAACATAAAAAATTATATTAGGAAACTAATTAAATTTAATCATTGATTGTTCAGGGCGACTTAATTGCCTCGAAACACCAAACAGAAAAAAATGTTGCATAAAAAAGGCTAAAATTTTTCCCAGATTCAGAGAAGTCTAGGCAAGTTGTCTAGCTTAAGTTACTTTGTTTTATTTTCTTGTGTTCAAAGGGCAGTTGATTGAAGTAATGTGGTCCTATAAATGACATTTGTCTTTTACCAGCATCTGTAAAAACCTTCTCTTTCTTAAGTTTAAAGCTCTTAGATTAACTATGCGTACATTATGGGATAGAGCTTGCAGCAGATGGACTTCACCATTGATCATTTGTCTTAGAAGTTTCATGGCACTTACTTGGGACAAATTTTTCAATTTTATTCATAACTCTAAAGGCTGAAATGACTCAGCTAGATAGTAGCTCACTGTACCTTGAGTATGTCATAAAAGTGTCAAGTGTCAGTCCCAAGTAAGGTGAATATACCTGAGGTTAAATCATTGTTTGTTTTCTGTAGGATACAGACAATCAGAGTCTTGATAGATTATAACACGAAGAATCCAAAAAGATATGACTGAGATGAGTATTTTATCTTCTTATTTTCAAAATTTAATAGTTTTCTTCGTTAACCTCATTTGAATTTAAACTCAATTACCATTCCATACCCCTTCAATTATGTTAAAAGAGCACGAGAGTGATTTTTTATATTCACATTCAAATTTAAATTTTTGATCCCTTTGAATAGTTTAGTGTCTAAATCGAAAAATGACAAAAAAAAATATGCATATCCGTGAATAAAATCTATGATTATGCATTATTATGCATAAAAAATTATGAATTGTTCAACAAAAAAAAAAGAACTGCTTCTATTTAAAATACATTTTTTTATGATATTTACATTTAAATGCAATATATTATTACATACTGTCTCGTGCCCTTGTTTACCACACCAGACAATATGTCTCATGCTATTTCTCAACAAACAAAATTTGAATTATCAGGCCAAGTGTATTAAATCAAATATTATCAAAAAAAAATATTCAAACATTTTTTTTTTTATTTAAATTCCCATTTTAATTTATGCATTTCACTATTCAAGTGCATTTTTATTGAATACATTATAATCTAAATATTTTTTTTAATCCCAACAAGGACATTTTAAAAAAGTACATTTTTATATTTATTTCTCGATTTGTAAAGTAATAATCAAAATTAGAATGAATAACTTACCTTAAATAATTACAAACGAATAAGCTTGACTTAAATTTATACAATGCACGATAAAGTAACATCGATCTGAAATGACATGAATGAAAAAAAAGGATCGTTATATTAAAGAAGATTGAAATTATTGAAAAATAAATAAATACATTTTTAAAAGTGCAAACAATACAAATTTAAAAATATACAAAAGTGAAATAAAAAGGCTTAAAAATGATTGTGTTTTCGCATTCTTTGAATCATTTTTGGCACACCATTCAATGCATTTTATGTTATTTTTTTTCTTAATAATAAACACAAGAATAAGAATGAATGAACAATTTTTTTAAATATATTTACAATAAAAACATAAAAAATGTGCTCCTGTAAACATTTTACGCACTCACTTCCTTTAAAATAAAGTTTTTTTTTGTGGTTTTTTACACTAAAATGACGATCTCTTGTTTTACTTATACATTGAATAATAAATTTATATGTTTGGCCAAAATTGGCTTGGATTCGTTAAGATGAGGAAAAATAAACCGTGCCAACAAAGTATTTAAAACAATTAGATTTTTTTTTAATATATCTTCAAACAATGGACAGACGATGAATTTTAAAGATCAATGGCTTTTCGGTCATATTTATATTTTTTTTCAAATAAAATACTTTTGAAAAATAAAGATAACTTTTATACTAAATGGGTTTAACGATATTTTGGCATGTGCTCGCGTAGGTAGAATGAAATTAAAAATTTTATGACTTTTTTAAAACATTTTTAAAAAATGGGAAATTCTAACCACTGGGCGGTTTAGAAAAGTGCATTTCGATGGGACTGCCATTTTGAAAATAACGGTCATTTTGAAAATAACGGTCATTTTGAAAATTTTCCGCCATTTTGAAAAACTTTCGCTATTTTAAAAATTTAAAAAAAAATATTTGAAAAAATCGGACATTTTGGGCTTTTGAACATTTTCAGGCTCTGGAGCCTCATTCTTGAGCCCAACTTCTGAGCCCAATTCCTGAACCTAATCTCAGAGACATTAAGTAAAAATTCATTTGAGTATGTAAAAATGTTTTAATATATTCTTCTCCACGAAACAAAACAAATTATAAATATTTTTAAAATTTTAACCGTTTTAAACGGTTTTTCAGGCTTCGGAGGCTCTGGAGCCCAATCTGAAAACTAATTAGTTTAAAATCATCCTTAAGACCTCCTCTGTCTAACAAAAAAAACCCGACCTCGCTCCGATGGATCATTCCGGAGTTATGGATAGCGATCAGTGGTCAGACTTACGGAGTGTCAGAGTGTCAGAGTGTCAGAGTGACGGCGGACAAACCGTCTGTAATAGTGCATTTTTTCTTACGAAATGCACTAAAAACGTGTTAAAGTATAAAAGTGATATTGCTCTGCAAGATGGTAAAAACTTTAAATGTAATTTTTTGAGCTGTTATCGATTTTTGTTGTAAAATTATTATGAGAATTTAACTTATTTACAATTAAACGAAATAGTAAAAGGTGTTTGTTTATGACAGGACCTGTATTGCTGTATTTAATTCTGGATGAAAGGCAAAAAAATTAACAATTGATAACCAATTTACTTTTTTCCCAAAGCATGTTATTGATTGTTTGTGTTTCTTTTTAAAATCTCAAACTTTAACTAACCAACTTTTTTCTTGCTCATTTAAAGTTCGAACGGTGATGAAAAGTCGATTTTACTTGGATACTTGGATGTTTAAAATAATGCACCCGACTTGTGAAAAAGAGATACACATTAAAATACATTGAGCAAAAAAAAATTGAAACCTAATTTTTAAGTACTTTGGGGAATTGGGTAAGTACAAATATAACCTCGAATTAGTCGGTCGCAGGCACATGGGCAGGTCGTGCACACTAATCTAAAAAAAGAAGCATCAAAATTCGACTTGCATATAAAAGAGAGGAAATCCATGTACATGAAGACCAAGGATACTGCAGTTCTCCAACAACAGACAAACAATCAGGTTTAGTGAACAACAATTTAAAATTGTTGACCTGATTGGGAGCGCTGATGATTACACAATAGAAATCAATTTCTGTTTCAAACTCTTGATCTACAATCTACAAGACCCTCGGCACAAAGTACTGCTAACTAAATGAGGTGCAACTTTCAGGTGGAGTACGAGAAACATTGTAACAATCGTATAGATGGTTAAGATGGTGCCGGGCATTTATCACGAATGAACCCTAGCCGAGCTCCAGCAACTTTATTCAGAAATGATGAGGTGTTGGGCGACCCAAAGCAAGATGGATCAAAAATTTCGATTTAGATCTCAGGACTTTAAAAGTACAAAACTGGCAAAAGGTGGCTCACGATAGAGAACACAGGAAACAGATCTTGCAACATGCTTTGACTAAGTTATTGCTTATAGAGCCAGCTAAATAAGACGAGGAATCAACCTAAACCGATAAATACCAAATTTATTTTCCATCTCTTAAATAACTGCTGTGCAATTTCATTTTTAATGTAAACTAATAACAAAATAGTAAATACAACACAGGGAAAAAAAATGTATAAAATATTTTTGCTTCAATTGATTTATTGCCTGTGGACAATATTTCAGAAAAAATTTATAGTTGTGTATTCTCGTGTAATTTTACTATTGAACCTGAGTATATTTATTAATAATGGCAACATTTTTTTATTCTATTACTGAATCATAACAAAAAAAAAGTAACTAATATCATTACTTAAAAAAAACAGTAATAATAGAGAATGTTAGCGATATTCACAAAGTTAGCCTTTAATATTATTATTTGTGCTTATTATGCATTTTATACAAAAAAAAATGATTAGTTATCTTTCTCTAGTATACTGTTAGTGATAGAATTATATCTTTAATAATTGCATTGTGTATGTACGAGTTTTGTATATGTGTGAAAAATTTAGTGTTTTTGAAATTTATATTATACAAGATAAGAATTGAATTGAAAAAGGTAATAATTGGAAAAATAATGCAAAATAAAGTTTAACCAACATGGGAAAATCTTACAACTATAACAAATGTTGATTTAAATCTTGACTTCTGTGTAAAAATAAAAAAAAATATTTGTTATTATTATTTTTTTTTAAATTTTTATTTTAAAAGACAGCTTTTATTGAAAAAATGTATATAAAACACATTTCAGTTATGTAAAAATATCATCATCTAACAAAGATTTTTCATCATCTACCACATGAATGTCTGTTTTTTTTTCATTGATAAAGCGTGGCGTGGTATTTTCAATTTTAAAATGAAAATTGGAAATAAAATATATTCCAATTTTTTTATTTTTATTTTTTTAACATTGTAACTTAGTCACACACAATCACATATTACATTGAATATTATAACATTGTGATAATAAAAGGATGTTTTTTTTTTTCTACAAACAAAATTGAAACAGCATATAATAAAAACAGTTTAAGCCACATATAAGCACACAAATACTTTGGTTGCTTAGCTAAAAATGAAGTAGCTGTCATACTCTATTCAATATTTGACTATTATATGCCAGTTTTTAAATTTGATGTTGATATTATGCGTACATATGTGATATGTTGTTAATAGAAAAAAAAAGAGAGAATAAAATGATATGGTGGTGATGATGACAACGCCAACGACGACGACAATGATAAAGATTTACATGTTTCATGTTTGAAGAAATGAAAATCAAGTGAAAAAAAGTGTTCACTTTCATGAAAATTTGAATATCGAATCATTTTTAAAGCAATATATGACGTGTAGAAGTACTCTTGTAATGTAATAATGTATTCGTGTGTGTTTGCTTTCACAAAGAGAAAAAAAAAAATGAAAATTGAAATGAGATATCGCGTGTTTAATATATGTTTTCTGAAATAGCATTAAAATATAATGCTTGGTTGATATTACATCTCCGTTTCCTAAAGAAAGAAACGTTATATTTGTATATTGTTATAAAACGTATGAAGAAAAAAAAGCTTCTAAGACGAGTGACGATGAAAATGCGCGCTTTCTTAATATGAGTGCAAAAAAGTATGTAGATATGAGGAAAAAAAGGAATGTAATTTGTACACGAATTGAATTTCAATGAGACCTTAAGCAGTAGCAGGAGCATCATCATAAAATTGTATATATTTGAATATAATCTAATTTCGATCAGATCAAGAAAAGTGAACCATTAAACTTGCTCAACTCCCAGAAGTGATATCAATATTTTATTTCTTAATAAGAAAAATAATAGTGAGAGAAATTAAGGTCCTTGACATATGATTTTTGATTAAATTACACTTAAAAACCGATTGTCAAAAAGAATATTTTTCTGAGAAATGAAAACACAATTAGCTTTAAACGAATTCCATTCCTTATAATTATCTCAAATAAAGCACACACACACACTCCATTCATTAACATTGACTTCATTATTTTAGTTCAAGATCAATTATGTAGCACCGACACACAAAAAAAGCGACCATATCTTGGATCATTTTCAGACAAAACAACAGAAAATTAAACGCGGATAAAAATAATAATATACAATACTTAATGCACTAACGACATTATATACATATATAAGTGCGATGAAAAGATAGTATTGTGATACAATTTTGCGACTTTGCTTTTATTATTATTATTATTATTATTTAAGTCCAACAACTGCATGTTAATTTTAAATACAATACACAGTTTTTTTATATGAATTCATATAAAAAAAGAGTGTTTATATCAAATTATAAAAATCTTTTTCTATGCCCAAATGCAAGAATGAGTAAGTTAGTTGCTTAATAATAATAATAAGACGAGTAAAAAAAGTTCATTGTTTTGAGTTTGAAACAACACTACATTATTATGTATTCCACGCCGGTCGAGACATGCATTCTCTCTGGTACAGTGATTTTTTCAAAACATTTTTTTTTTCATTTTCAGAGTATAAATAAACCACGTCTTTATATTTCATGGGGCTTAGATGCTGTTGCAGTATAATTTGAAAAAAAAATATATTTCTGGGTGAAAGTCAATAACACAGCTTAACAAAATAAAATCGATGTGCTTGCTTTGAGAAATCCCGAAACACGTCAAAAAGATTTTTCAATCCTGATTATTTTGCACTTTGAAATTTTAAAATTCACTGATTCGTGTTTGTTTTATGTAATAATGAAATTTGTATGGAAAAGAGTCATTTCCCCTTTAAGTTGAAATTATTAAATATCAAAGTTTAATCTTTTCTGAAGTTAATTTTGTTCCAAAGTGTCAAGTAATTAATATCGTTGGAAAGAAGGCAAAAAGGGCTAACAGAAAATATAAATTTTATCATAATAAGCCCGCATAATATTCAATTTAAATTAAATTTTGTTCTAAAAATACAAAAAAAATGATTTTTTTCTCTTTTTGTATATGTTACCTGAAAAAGCACAACATAATTGGACAAACTATATAAAAATTTATATTTTCTGTTAGCTCTTTTTGTCCTCTTTCTAAAAATATAAATTACTTGACACTTTGAAACAAAATTAACCTAAGAAAAGTTAAAACTTTGATATTTAATAATTTCAACTTAAAGGGGAAATGACTCTTTTCCATACAAATTTCATTATTTCATAAAACAAACACGAATCAGTGAATTTTAAAATTTCAAAGTGGAAAATAATCATGATTGAAAAATCTTTTTGACGTGTTTCGGGATTTCTCAAAGCAATCACATCAACTTTTTTTTGTTAAGCTGTGTAATTATCATTATTAAAAGCAATCAAAATGGCTAATTTTTATCTTAATTGATCAAGAAAAGGCAAAGTGCTTGGAAATCGATTGATTTCAAAGCACAATAAAACGAAGGCACATCTGAACCAAATTAACATAGTCGAGGATCCACTCTGCATATGCCAACAGGAGTATCAGACAAAACATCACTGATTTTAGTAGAATAAATAAGGATAAAAAAAGGATTTTTAAAAAAGTAAGTATTGCGCTAATTTGAGCAAGCAGCGTAATCACAATTGTTGTAATAATGCCTTCTTTCTCCTTGTTCCAAATAAATAGTCAATCAGAATTTAAACAAAAATCAATAAAATTTTCAAAACTAATTATAATACTTTTGTCCTTAAAAGTGAAATCAGAGAACAATATAAACACAAGAATAAAAATAACAAGGAAGGAGGAAAATCATCTTTTCAATTATTTACAGTGTACATACGTTTTTAAGCAAGTTGTACATAAACGGAGTAAAAATAAAAATGCTACTGCGATAATGAGCACCAATTAAAGAAATATTTTGATTGGTTTAATCAAGATTGTAAGAAAAAAGGGTGGAGCTTTATCATTATTTTTATATAAAAATTTTATATGAGATCATGATGTGAAGGCTTCTTTGATACACATTAAATGCAAGTAATAATAAAATAATGATATAATGACAATGCAAACTTTTTTATTTTGTTTGAATATAAAAATAAATCCGTTTGAGAGATAATCTTCTAATGAAAAAGACACCTATATAAGACAAAACAAAAGTGATTAACCACTATCTCAACTTCATGCAAATAGAAAATACCTGTCGCAAAGACCATTTAACAGATTAAAACAGATGTCGTTCATTTAAAAAGATATTTTTTTTTGTTTCTCCTTTTAATTTTCATCCAAAATTTGTACAATTCAAATACAATTTTATGCTAAAATTTGTAACAGGTGTGTTTCATTCACATGTTTTTTTTTATTTTTAAAATTTTACTTAATTTGTATTTTTTTCTCTTTTTATTTTTTCATTAAACTCATTAAATTCTGTGCATCACACTTGTGTTTTACCTTTTGAGGAAGCAGGTACCAAAAAAAAGTATATTCATCAATTTTTTTGTTGTTTGTGTTAAAAGAAAAAAAAAATAAATGAAAGGACGTTAAACATATATATTTTTTTTATGTGTGTGTTCCTATCTAAGTTGTGTGTATGTTTGTCAGATAAATTAAATAAAATATTAACAAAATATATGCCACAAGGCATTACTTAATGTTTTCTTATTATCATTACTTTTTTTTCTTTTTTGGTTTTAATATTTTGTGTTTTAACGCCAAAAATTGTCAAAATAAACCACCTTAATGGGCAGTAATGAACCTTAATCAAATGCTATTGAAGATTATGGTGATGATAAGGTTTGTGGTTAAATTTTTTAATGTATTTTTATTATTATTTAAGATATGAAAGAACGACTTTGAGTATGTGAACATGGATTGATGGGTACGGAGTGTGATTTACGATTTAATGATTTATAAATTAAATTTTGTAATGTCTTTCATTTTGGGTTTTTTTAAGCTTGATGATTAGTTCAGATTTGTAGGGCGGGTATTAAGCCTGCACTCAGGTCATCATTTGGACCCATTGTGCATAATCGTTATCATTTCCCAAGTGTCTTAGCTTTTATCCTGTCTTTTCAAGCAATCAACACATTTATTTAGCCTTTAACACAAATTGAGTGGCCAGAAAACGACACATTTGTATTAGCCGAGAATTTAATTGCCAACATTTAGATTGATAATCCAAAACGCAAGTCCGTACACTCTTAGTTGAAAACGCCCCGCAATACAAAATGACTTGGTTCACAGACGGAGATCTTTGATTGGCGTTTACAAGACATTTAATGAATGACTTTTTTTTATTACATTTCCAGTTAATTTGGATAAAAAAATTCGAACATTATAGGAACTTTTTTAGTCTTTGCATATAATGCGGGGTGGTCTGCGAGGCGTTTTCATTTCAGAGTGTACAATCATTTCATTATTATTAAAGTATAATTATTTTGTATAAACTTTCTTTAGAAGCAAATTTATTTTCCATTTTTTTTCTAGCTCACTCATCTTGCAAAAATTATGTATTTTACTCAACAATGCAATTTAATAATAGAAATAACTGAAGAGTAAAAAAATAAGAATAATAACGAAGAAAATTCATGCCTTCAACCCTTTAGGCAATTTGAAAACATTCTTCGTTTTTAATATTATTGTGCGTCTTATTTTTTATTCTTGTAAATTTTGATCATGAATTTAATCATTACTTTTTAAACTTTAAATTAAAGTGAAATAATTTTCTATAAATTTAAAATTAAATTTAAAATTTAAAGCATAATTTAATCAATTTTCATTTAAAACTAAAAACCTAAGTTTTTTAATGACAAAAATCAAATATGGAATGTTGAAAATATCAAAACACACACACACATTCCATGTCATGTCGATTAAAATATGTGTTGTATTGTATGCAGACATCCATCGATCTATCCATCAGAAATCAGGCATTATTTATATTATCGACAAAACATCAACTCTTATAAAATTAAAATAAAATAAAAAAAACGAATAATAAATGTAAGATCATCGATTGATTTCATCCATCCAGTATTTTGCATAATAACAATGAGAGAATATAAAAAAAATAATAATAATAATAAAATAATGTACAATCACAATTTAATATGTTTCATGTGTAAAAATATCCATACAAAAAGTACACAGAATATGTGGGGGTAAATATATGAAAAAAAAAACAGAAGTCTGCATTATTATTTTTTTCAATTTATTTATAAACCATGTCTTTTTCTTGTTATTATTATTATTTTTTTTTATTTTTCTGAGTATACACGTTTAAGAAAGATTGAAGAATGATGAAAAAATAAATGACATTGATTTGGATGATATTGATATTTATTCTTTTTTTTTAATATTGCATACATAAAATTGTATCACAGCAACAATCTCTAATATATATTGAATATTAATGTTGATTATTTGAGTATGTTGATCAATCAGGGTGTCTGAAATTGAGACCTATCAGACTCATGTGGATTTAGATTACTTAAAATATCAAAGATTATCAACGCTTCTTCTGAGGTATAATAAACTTTATCTGAACCTTATGATTTTTTGATAATAAAAACAAAGACTTTCTTTTATTTATTCTCATAAACAAGATGAAGTAGTTGAATGTCGATGTACACCCTATGATTTTGAAGCCTTTAGTTTTTTATTCAATTTCCATGTTTTAAAAAAAAAATATATAAATATTTTTTTTAAATTTTAATAGAGAGGAAAACAAAAGAATATTTAAACAATATAATTTTTTTTTCTTATATTTTATTAAACATTTATTTATTTATATCATCCTTAAAAACTAAAAAAAAAACATATGCGTATACTCACATGTGACAAGAAACAGCAGTAAAAAACGTCAAACATTTTTTTTATTATTTTTTTCTTACATTGGTGAGAGAGACAATAAGAGACTCAGGCAAACAAAATAATTAATTTTCCATGAAGAAACAAGAACAACTTCCCAATATGGCACGTTAATTTACATTGATGATGCATAAATGCAAGAAAACGCATACAGATATAAATTGAAGCACGTAAAAAATAAGATAAAAAAAAAATAATTACACCATTGAAAATCCAATTAAATCCTTCTCTTCTTTCATCCATTTCATGTATTTTCTGCAATTTTATGTATTCTAGTTCAATTGCTAGCAGTATCAATGTTTATCGTTTGCTTGGGTATTAAATCAAAGTGACTTGACTTGAATTGAATTGAATTATATTCAGTGTGTCGTTGAGTCACTATACACTATAAAAGACAAATGTAAATATAAATACTTATATTTTGCGCTTCTTTGTACACACACACAGTTTCACACTGATATTGTACTTGAAGCAAGAGAAACAAAATGAATATAAAGCTGATTATTTTAACACGCATTTGTAGAGTCGAGCAATGACGAAACAATCTTAGATATTTTACACATATACCATGGAGTGATGAAGCCTGCAGCAAGCAAAGACAAGCTGTATTGTGTATATGCAGTGTGAATTTACTTCACTTATCGTATTAAAATTGAATATATACTTACACCATGGTTATTTTTTTTGGCCTTTAGGCTAAATAGTGCATTATGGTTTTACAAGAATTTTTATTTTTCTACAGTTAGAGGAATAGGTATATTTTTCAATCAAACTGAAAAATCGAGGGACGTTAAATTATTGTGCTATTGTTGAAAATGTTTATTAACTACTCCAAGAAGAAGACAAATCTCTTCCAAAGGTTCTACTTTATTCAACTAGTTGTCTCTTGACTTGAAATACTTGAAAGTTGTTTCATTCAGCGAAAATGCACTTGAGTTCACCAAAATCAATTTCTAGATTCTTGTAGCACTTCAAATATTTACATTATTTAAAATTTGATATTCTTCACATGGATGTTGCATCTTCTTCATCAAGTCTTGTGTGTGGTGAGCTCTGATTGTAAAGCTCTAAGAGAAAGGTATGACAGCTAGTAGAAATGTCTGAAAATTGTTGCAATGCAATGATGCACTTCATTTTCAGAATTAGTCATTCACAATAACCATTTAAGTTAAATGTTTTTACTACGTTCAAAACTGAAATTCACGGAATGCACAATTATGCACTTTTTTATAATGTAAAAAAATAATATTATTACAATTTTTTTCTCTCCTCATTTAAATAAAAATTACAAATAAAATGCAAACTCCGTCCGTGTTAAAGATGGTATCTTCCTTAAGCAAACAAACAAAAAAAAAAGTGAATTCAGTTAAATTCTTATAATCGGTATGCGTTTCCCTTAATAAAAATTACAAATTTTAGCACTTTAACCTTATATTCACAGGTTATATGAAAAACTTATGAATAAAAAAACAGAAAAAAATTTCATGAAAATAAAAGTTTTTTTTTTAAATTAACTTTTCCATATGCATTTTGAACTCAAAAGGCAGAAACAAGAAGATTTTGACGTGTTTGAGATACTGCTTCAAAGTCTCAAGAATCCTATGCTAAGCCAAATGAATCACCTAGCAGTGCGGCAGCCAAGCAGCTTAAAATGGATTCGAAGAAATCTTTTTGAAAATATAATCAATAACTTGCGTAAAAAAGGCTCTTTTCAGAACAATATCAGAATATGGTGTTTTTTTGTAGTACAGTTTACAATGATGAAGGTTGATCAACGAATATTTTATTAAAAAAAACTGAGGGTCTACCTACAATGTACCAAGACATTTTTAACAGTTTTTGCGTTGCAAACCCAAATAGACTTCCTTTCATTAAATTTTCGTTGAATTTTTTTAAAATTTTTTCAATATAAATATTATCGGTTGTAAAATTTGTCAAGTAGGTGTTAAAACACCAGACATTTGCACATGATATCTCAAAATTGTAATCGGGAATGTTTTATATTTATTTGTATTTAAATGAATATTTTAAAGAAATTTTATAGGAATAAGTAAAGAAATATAGTTAGCGAGGGGCAAGATTTTTAAAATATTAGAATTTCTCAATGAATTCCAAAAATCACATCATTTTCCGATGTAAAATTGCCTTCTAAAACCGAAAAAAAAATAAAATTTGGGGGTCCCCATACAAAAAACTTTGCGACTGACCATTTTAAGGAATTTCGTGTTATTGATGGCTTTGTATCATGTTTCATCAAAAAATTATACAATTTATATTTTTTTTGATTTTTTTATGTTATAATTGGATAGTTGAGATTTTTCTAATGTGTTTTAAGTATTTAATCACTTTTGAATATTTTGTAGATCAAAAGTATTTTTAGTTTAATGGTATGAAATTTGTCAAAGAGGTCGGTTAAACAATTTCAATTGATTTTTCAAAGAGATTTTGAATTTTGGTCAAAAACTAATGAATTTACGAAAAAGATCGATAGTTTATTTGGCAAAATTATAGAAAATTGTGTAATTTTCAACTTCTTCTCGCATTACTATAAAAAAATCATGAAAAAACTCTACTTTTTGGCTAAAACTCTCGTTTTTCAAAAAATGGTCATAACTTTTGTTCTAAGAAAGCTACAGAAGAGTTAAATCGCATTAGAAAGTTCTCATCTTTTTGATTTTAATACTAAAATACATCTAGATGAGGACTTTCATGATGCAAATTGATAGAAAAGTCCAAATAAGTTGAAAATTAAACCGTAAATCGGCCAGTCGCAAGTTTTTTTGTATGAAGACCCCCAAATTTTATTTTTTTATCGGATTTAGAAGCCAATTTTACATCGGAAAATGATGTGATTTTTGGAATTTATTGAGAACTTCCAATATTTTGAAAATCTTGCCCCTCGCTAATATAGTAAAACAATTATTTTTATCAACGATAAAAAAAATAAAAGTAAAAGGTAAAAATATTTGAATTTTATATTATTTTAATGTAGTTTGGCATTCAGCTGAAGCTTATATAAATAATTAATATCTGATTTCGATTAAATTCAGGTCTGACACTAGACAGTGCATTTTAAATTAAAGATAAAAATGAATAATATTCAAAAGTTGCATAATATTGAAAGAAAATAAATTCTGGTGTTGCATTTTAAAATTGGAAATTTTAATGCAAACTTTAAGAAGATTTTGATTTTATATTTATTTATTTAAATGTTAATTTTATGTGTCAAAATGGTGGTAATGGATTTAAATTTCCTATCTCAAGTAACAGAGTGTAAAGTGAGAAGATTTATTTCTTTAAAAATATTCAATTCTGAGGTTATTACGGCTACAATTTTAGTTGTAAACGCCTCGCAAACCACTCCTTAATTCAACCTAGTAAACGCCTCGCAACCGCCAAGCAAACGACCCCGTATGCGAGTCAATGACCAGGCACTGCGGGGAGATTTGCCAAGTGGTTTTTGTTTCTGAATTACAAACAAAAAACTGAAAATTTAAAATTACGATTCACACCCTTACAAACAAAAGGTAAATGAAAAGAAAAGCAAATATCAATTTAAATAATAATCTAAATGATTGATTTCGTTTTTTTTTCTCCACTGATACATACACACTTACACATTACTCACAAAATATTAAAAACCTATCTCCAAAAAGATAATTTTTTTTTTTGAAACTAAGTGTATGCATGTGATTCAGTTCCCTCAAGGTATCCAATTAGAAGTTGTTTTTCTCCTTTTTCCTTTTTATATTCATACCCTGTATGAAGTTTTCGTATAAAATTATTATTATTATTATTTCAGGTTTTGACTCATTTAAAAATAAAAAAATTCTAGAGACTGTGGGCTGTGTGAGAGAGAGTACGTTGAGCAAAAAGGGTATTTCTATTTTAATAAACTAAAAAAACTTTTTTATATGTATATTAATATTTTTTTGTCATTTCATAATAAAAATAATAAACGTATAATTCTACATATAATTTTTAAAGATTTTACCAGGCATAAAATTCCTGAATACATAACAAATTGTGAAACTTCATCATAAAACTTGATTTTGAGTGCATTTTCCAATTGATTCCTCATTTCACATATAAGCCAAAAAACAAAACTTCACTGAAATTCATTTTGACATTGATTATTCGACGAATTTTTTTTATTTTTTAACTTCCATGAAGCGAGAAAGGCAAATGAACAGACAATGTTGCGAGAATAGTAAATTTTAACTTGAAATAAGATAAAAGAAGAATATCCACCTTCATATATCATCAAAAATTATATTTACCATTTATAATGATATTAAAAAAAGGAAAATAAACAGGAAAATGAAAAGCAAAAGATAATGATGTGTATAGTCTTTCTCTTTTAATATGAATATGAATATTTTTGAAGAGAAAAAAAATTGTTTGTCCAAACATATTTATATTAACTTTATTTGAAAGACGTACAAAAAAATATACCTAGAATATTCATCAAAAAATAAAGTATGAACTAAAGGAAGTAAGTTTTAATGAAAGATGCTTCAAATGAACGGGGTTTTATTTGCAACTTTTTCCATTTTAGAGAAGCTCAAAGGTTATTCATCTTTGATTTCATATATTTAAATTAATAAAAATGTTGATTCAAATAATTTCCAATTCAGAAAAAAAATCATACATGCATGAATTTATCATCTGAACAAAAGCCAACATTTGAATTGAAGATGCGTTTACATACACGCATATTCCAATTTTTCATATCTTTCATTATTTTACAAGATAAAACCCTTATTTTCAGATGTATGGTAATATTATGAAAACGGAAGAAAAGAAAAAAAATTGAAAACGAAGCTTTTCTTTTTATTATAAATTCGGTTTTTTTGCACATTTATTTCAAATACATTATATTATTTTCTTTTTTCTATCGTATTGTGTGTAAGAGTTTAATGTGAAAATATACATTTATTTTATAATATCATACAATTTTCTTATTTTTTGCACACACACACATTAACTTTCTATATATGTTTTTTTTGGTACGCAATCATATATGCAGATGACTGTGGAAGAAGAAGCGAAATTTTTCAATTTAACCAACCGAAACTTAAATCAAGTGTCTCACACCACACACCATACCGCGCGTATTTTTTTCATCATCATAAGAATATCATCATCATGAGTATCAGTATAGGCATCTTTCTACACAGATATACACAGGTTTTCTTTCGCTTTTCTTTTTCGAGTGAGGTTAATATATACAATTGTCGTGCTTTGCATTAAATTATGTGTGTATCTTGGTGGTAGAGAGGGTGCGGGTAGGTGAACTTCAAGAGGGGGTTATATTATTTTTATATATTTTACATTTTTTTTGTCAACGTTGTCATGTGAGAGATGCGAATTTTTGTTGTTGTATTTTAAAAGAAAGAAAAAAATGGGAAAAAATTGCTTTTAAAATACACACACACATGTGTGCCTTGATATGTTAGAAGATCGCGAAAAAAGGTATTTACATTGGAAAAAGTATACCCTCACACCTAATTTTTAATAAAGGGGTTGACAAAAATAGAATACACACATATGAACACCTCCCAAATAAATTGAAATGCAAAAAAAAACAGAATATTATCTGGTTACATTTTATAATGGTGACTGAGAAGCAAGAAAAAAATTAAATAAAAAGAAATGGGGCAGAGATGTGAACTTTGAAATTTTTAACTTAGGTAATTAGGCAGGGGCGGATTAAAAATTATTTACGGCCCTGGCGTTCTGAATGATTTTCTTTAAAATTTATTCTAAGCTTAACTTTTACAAGACGATCGACTGTGGCCTTTCTGGTATTTGCCAGATCCACCACTTCAGTTAGGAAAATGTCATGTCTTAATAATAAGAATTCACATGGTTGCTCCAGAGACGACAGTAATATGAAACTTTTAACTTATTAAAACCTTTCAAAAAATAAATTAATTAAAATTTACTAAGTCAAAGTAAATTTTCACTTTGCCATCCCTGCAAATTATCCTTATCTCAAATATTGCTTTACCATCTATTCCTCCTTAAAAAAAATAATAATAAATAAGCACTTCAAAACTCCACATATGAGCTGCGGATTTACGATGATGATAACAATTCCACTATATCCTACAAACATTGAGATATATTTCTAACAAAAAAAAAAATTGTTTCATGTATCTTAACGATAAGCATGTGTCACATTTATGTGTGTACACAACTTTGCTGTGATGTCAAATATTTTTGCGAATTTACATTTAAAATAAAATGTAAGAAGAAAAATGAGCGTATTATGTATTTTGTACTTTTTTTTTAAAAAAAAAAGCAAGAAAAAAGTTCTTCTTCGTTACTAGTGCGCACCAATAACTGTTAGAATAATAACAATGACAACCAAGAAGAAAAAAATATGATAATAATAATAATAAAATTTTTCCAATTTTCATAAGCAAGCATGTGTGTGTTACTAAAGCAAACAAAACACACACTCACACACATTTTGAATGATGATCCTTATATGGTATCATCAAAAAACTCTCTAAAGAAAAGTAATATTTAGGTGTATTTTTTTGTATATATTTATTATCCTTTATAATGTTTTTTTTCTCTGTTTATGTATATGATCGCGTTTTTTTACCATTCTCGCATCGTTCATTATAATATTTTTGTATGTGTGCTCTCTAAGCCTACGCATAACTTTACATATTATGATAAGACAAGACTATTCGCGAAAAATATACACAGTCAAGGACTTTTTCTTTTTACTTCTTATTATAATATAAATGTTGGAATTGATTCACATGTGAGTGTGTGTGTGTGTATAAATATTTTTTGATTATATTTTCTTTCATTTTCCATTATAAAATAAAATAATACATAAAGAAATAAGCAGAAACATAAACATTCACATGTATGATGATGAAGATGAACAGGAAATTTAAATTTATATTTCAAAGGAAAAAGCTTGTTTGTGTTGTGAAATGAAAAACTAGAGAAAAAATTAATATGATCCCGTGTCTTTTTTATGAAGATTAAAGGATTTCGTACATTGAAAGTCAAAATATCTTAAGATTGTCGGTGTCTTTACCTTATTTCTCATATTACGCAGACTCAAAGGTATCTCAATTAGCCATCTTTCAGACATCCCTCTTATATTTTAACAGATTATCATATTTTCATAATTAAAGACGACTTTAATTAAATCAAGTGACGAACCTCTGATCTTTTACCGCATCTTTTTGTGTGCTTTTATGATACTTTTTTCTTTACCAAATTTATTATTATCATTATATTTTATTTTTTAACTCATTATATGTGAAATATTTTTTTTATACCTGTTTAAATGTCAATACAAAAAAGAAGCAAGATGATGATGAATGTCAAAAGTGCTTATTTTTTGGAACAATAGGGACATTTATTTATGTATGCAAAAATCTTTTATTCTTTTGTGTTATTTTAAGTTTTAATTTTGCTCAAACTATTTTAATTTATGAAAATATTCTTTAGTATCTTCATTTTTTTTGCTCAACTGCTTAAAAATCAATGTGAGATGAAATTCAAAAAAATTAAAAAGGAATATAAGGTCAAAATAAACAAAAAAAAACTGATGCTGTATAAATTACAATTCTTTTATTCCAAGATTAACACATTTTTGAATGGAAAGTGAACATGAATTGAGTTAGATTATTGAATGTAAGTAAAAGCTTTTTACGAGTTATAAATTTAAAAAAATTGTTCTCTTAGGATTCAACTTTATTAATTGCTTTCTAGAAAGACATTGTCCAGTCAAGAGTCTCGTATTGAGAATCTTGGTCGAGAAACACCAAATTCTCGTTTCTCGTTATTTTCTCTCTTAAGTCACCATAAAACTGTATAAATACTTTTGTTTTGTAAAAAGTCTGGACTCAAGATTGATTTCTTAAGATTTACCGTCAAAGGTTACCCATTAAAATGACAATTTTTGATGATTTATTAATAAAAATTTTAAGTACTGGATGTAATCAGTTGAATTTGATTAAAGCTTACAAGGTAATGAATTCTGAAATTTGGCCTTTGCCTTGAAACACCCTCAAACTCAGACTACTTGGTTCCAGAATCAAACTACAAAGCGAATAATACTGAAATTTTTATAATTATTTCACGATGTTTGGCGAATAAATCGTTAATGTTTTTGTAAAAATGTAAGCACTTTCGATTTTATTGATCAAATTTACGATTAATATAAATTAGATGCTTCTTCTAACGCTCTTTTCTTTTTATTTTGATTATAAATTTAATTTTTTAACAATAAATTGACATAACGAATAGAAGCGTCAAGTTGTTGTCGATTCTTCTTCCCATTTTTTGGTTCACTTTTGTGTTTTGATTTAATAAAATACGCCAATTTTTTTTTTATATAAATGTGCATCATCGTGCGGAGATTAAAAGTAAGTGCCGAAATCTCTTTTTATTTTAAAGTTGTATGAAACTCAACAAAAAAAACGATACGATGTATGAATGAATGAACAATGTAAAAAGATGAATGAAAAGGTCGCGAAATATACAACTGTATGATGCCACTGTCATTTTAGGGTTTTGCGCTCATTTTTATTTTTTTTCAATATATTTTTAATGATGGGTTATCAGTCAGAGTCAGTAATTAGTTATTGTTTCTACTTGAAAGCTGACTTTAACGGGAAGTTACACCAATTAATTTAGGTTATTAAAGGCGCTTAATTATAAAAAAAAAATAGCAGAACTGCCGGCAATAGAACACCTGACTAACAATCCTTCATAAAATTGCATTATTTTTATATTTAGTTTCAATATCAAGCAGGTAGAAGAGAATAATATTCAAACAAAAACGAAACAAAACACACACCTGTAATTAAAACAATAGAATTCGCAGAATTTGACCAGAAACAATCGAAAAAAACGAAGATGCTTCAAAGGTGTAAGTAAAATTTACCTGAATAAGAACATATAATGTAAACAAAAACTTGTTAATTTTAGTATATGAAACATTTAAAACAATGCTGGACCATTTTAAATTTTATGAATACTTTATTTTTAATTCCATTGTTCTAAAGATTCTAAATATTGAGAGAAAAAAAATTGTTCCTAATTCCTGTTCATTTTTAGGGTAACCGACCAATTTACAGAAACTAAATGTTTTTTGAATGAACAAGTTTTTACTTCGAAGGAAAAAATCTGTATGAAATGAAACGCTTACCCTATTACTGCTAAAAGTAACATTATATTTCAAAACACTTTCAGTAAACTTAAAAAAAGACGCATTTTTTCCTCTCCTTTAGATGCTCATCCTATTTATTCCTAAAAACAATAAATTTTAATTCCTTAAAATAACTGTAAATATTCTTCGTCTTTCTTATTAAAACAATGGGACACATATTTTTTGTTTGTTAAAATATGTTAAAATGTCTCATAATTATATTTTGTATGCAGAAAACACAAAAATTAATATAAATGAACAGGTATCATAAAAAATGTTTGACTAGACGATCAAGGTTTCCTTTTGCTCATGATTGAAAGATATTCGAGACAATAAGTAGCCAAATAAATCAGAAAGTTTTTTTCTGTTTGATTGAGAGGACAAGTGAAAAATAGTATCAATAATATTTTTTTTAAAGTTAAAAATGAGAAAAAAAACTATAAATTAAAGGTTTAAAATTCAATCAAATAACAAGCAAAACATTTCAGGGAAATTTATATGAAATATTTATATTTTAATATAAAAACGTGACCGTGAACGACAAACACAAGCGCATTTTCATTTAATAAATTCACCAAGTTCTCTTCAAAGGTTACTCTGCTAAAAAATATCAATCAACGAAAAGTTTACACAGTTACACAGATGGCCTGACAGCAGACATCAATGCTCACAAAACTGGAATGTTTTTCAAATCGACGAGCAATGGGCTTAAAATGAGTTGTTGATGGAAAAATTTGCATACAATATATTCGTTTTTTTATTGTTGTTGTTATTGTTTGATTACATTTCTGAATGTCTTGTCAATATTTTGCTTAGCATATCAAAGGTTTGTTAACTCTCTGATCAGCATCTTTTATAATGAATAATGTAAGAACGGGAATTTTATGAACATTGACAATAAATTCTAATAAAATGTTTTTCCAGTGATCCATCAGTTGAAGTGAGATAATGCACAATTGATTCTTAATGTTCATGAATTAAGTTAATAAGTTGACCTTAAACTACTCCTGAAAGCTTTTTACTCACTTCTGGCGCATAGACTCATCAAAGGAGAAAATAAAATGATATTCGGACAAAATCGCGGATAGCGAAAAAAGAAACGAATAAAATCTTAGAAACTTTTCGCGATTTCGTTAAATAAAAGGCGGATTGCGAAATAAGCCGCAGGTTGAGAAAAAAGTCGTTGGTCTGTGTTTTAAATTTGGTGTCGTTAATAGGGCTGAAACTGAAACTTTTCATTAGCCTGAAGAATTAGACAGTCTGTTTAGAAATTTTGATATGAGATGTCAAATTCAATCTTCAATTTTTTTAATGTGTACAATATCACAGAATTTTATTTCTAAGAAATTTTGAACTGAATCTTTTATTTTTCGTGAAAAGCAATACCACTTATCATTAAATTTATGCACATACATTATAACACGTGAATGTTTGTACATTTGCTCGCTAATATTATTTCTTTTGTCTCTCGTTACATTTCACATTTTTCTAAGTAACATATATTACTTTATATGATAATGAAATGACATGGAAAATTGAATAGAAACTTTTAGTGCATTTGAGATATTACATAACAGATTAAGGTTTTCAAGCTCTTAAGACTAAATTCACAACAGAGAGAAAGCTAATGTCAATAATGAAATCGAGTAAAGGACAAAAAAAAATTAAAATCGAAATATTAATTTAAATTTTTTTAAAAAAACCACAGACTGAAAAACAAAAACTCATTTATCGTTATGATTCCACTGAAATAAAACAAAAAAAATAAGAAAAATGTATCATTTGAGAGGGTGACTAAAAGCATAGAATCATTTTTTATACATTTTCATATTGTCTGTGCTCGAATGTTCATTTCATATTTTTTTCTTTCATATCTTACACATTTAAGTGTGTGTGTGTTGTTTTTTCCTTTACTTTATGTTTTTTAAATGAAATAAAAATTCAATATTTGAGTGTTGGTATACGAACACATTAACAAAAAAAAAATAGTAAAACAAAGTGTAACATTATGTGGTGTTCTGTTGTTTTTTTCTCTCTTAATGTGGGTAATACACAAATACTTTTTTTTTATTCTTCAAATGCATACCTCGATTCTGCACACGATTAAATGTTAAAATAATAATACTAAAACAACAACAACAACAACTATACGACACTGTAATTTTTTTTATACATATTTTTTTAGGGGTGAGAGTTTTTCATTTCATTTCAATTTCTTGTTTTGTTATATTTTTTAATATATGTTACAGCAGCAGTTATTATACGGTTAGCACACCGTTTTTGTTTTTCCTTTTCTTCTTCTGCAAATGAATGAATGCTTTTTTTATGTGAAGGCAGCTCAATATCTTTTTTTATACACATTTTCAAAAAGGAATAAATACTTTTGTTTTTTTCATTTGTTTGTTTGTTTGATTGTGAGGGTGATGAAGAATAGATTGTCTTTAGTCATATAGTGAAAACAACAGAGAAATTGGAGAAATTATCATTGAATAAATGTTTGAATAGAGAAAATGGTTCTTTTTTATTTTATTTGTATTTTATTTTTTAAGACTCATTTATCATTTCTTTTGTCTTTTTATATGAGTTTTCTTTTATCATTTTGTGGAAAAAAAATTTAAATGAAAAAAATTGTATGATATAACCATTTGGGATGTTTATGACCGTATCATGTAACGATAGATAAAAAAAAAAACAATTGAAAATGCGGACAACAACAATTGAGATGTAAATTGAAAATGAAATTGGCTGAAAAATGTTATGTATGTTTATTATGAGCAGCATTCATTCAAATTCGAATTTTCGATACATTGCGATCAGATCAGATATGTGAGGCTGCTATTGAGCCTACTCTCAGGTCATCAGGACCATTTGCCTACTCGTTCTCATCATCCGAGGGTCTTCGCTTTTATTCTATCATCCCAAACAGCGACGAACTTTATCTAGCCTTTAATTCAAATTGAGTAGCCCGAAAAAGGACCATTTGAGATTCTAGAGTTTCAAGACAGAAGCGAGAATCGAACTGCCAACCTTACAAGTGAAACAACACAATCTTTCACTATATGGACATTTTAACTGAATTACAAAGAAAAAAAATCATTAAATTTTTCTCACCCTTTTCTTCCCAGTTTCCATTTTTGTTCTTCCTAATATACAAAATATCTCACATAAAAACACATACGCCCATATTAACATATATGATATTCACCTTAGTTAACATTGTGTACACTACACACATACGTAGCATATTCTAAATTTTCCTCCATATCCTATTTGATGATAATTTCACTTCTTTTCTTACTTTTAGAAGAAAATGTATGTTTTTTTTGCAATATAATTTTAATTTTTATATATTTGCGCAAACTCCTTAACTCATTTTTTTGCATATTATATAAAATATATATTATTTTTTTTTATTCATCTGATGCTTTAGAGTAATTTCACATTACACACATGTATGACTAAGTATCTTATATGTAAGATTGAAGCATTTAACTTGCTCATATTATTATTATTATTATTATTATTCTACTTTATCTTTTCAACATTATACATGCTAAGATGTATATATTTTAAATTGTGTTCATGTGAGCTTTATGAGTTAAAGGTATAATGTATTTTATTTTAAATAAAGATGATGTTGTAATTGTATATACAGCACCAACTGAAAGAAAATTCACATTTGCCTTTTAAAGATAATAATAAAAAAAAATTATATTGTAAATAAAGACGATGGAAAGGTGTTCATAATGTCTCTATCCTAGGGCATTTATTTTTAATGTCTCCATTTTTACTGTTCCATTTATTTCAGCTTTTTTAAAAGAAATTGTAATATTTTAATTTAATATATAATTTATTTTAATTGAATTTAAAAAATTTAAATTAATAATTAATCTTAAAGCCTCATATTTCTGTAATTTTTTATCATAACATTTAAATTTCTGAGAATTTATCATCTGACATATATAAAGTGTCCTTTTGGGATTTAACGTATCCCAAATTGTAAAAATGAATGATATGAAGAATAAATTTTGTTTTTTTTTTCATGTGCAAATTTATATGTGTGCAGTGTACGTGTTTATTAATGGTATGAATCAGGTCATTGAACTTGAATTTTAAATAAAAAATTAAAATTAAATTTAACGAATTTTTAAATCAAATTAATTTGTTTAAATTATATGTGGCTTTGTATGTTACATGTACGTATATAAGGAAAAAATGTATAAAATTACATTTAACATGGTGCCGATGATAATAAAAAAAGCCTCTTGTATTGTAAAATAATTTTTTTTGTACATAAGTAATCATATATGAAATTTTCATTTTTTTAAGAAACACACACATACTTGATCATATGTGGAAAAGATAACAAAATACACTCGTCACATATGAGAAGCGACTTTCCCCCCACGGTATGCTAAATTTAAACAAATATACATACAGATACATGCATGATGATGATGAAGCTGATTTGAATGGTATGAATTTTTTTTATATTCCATAATAATTTCTACTTTTCTTTCTAGTTTTTTTCTTTAAATATACCCATACAACTAAACAAGAAATGATTACATACTAGCTAAATTTTTTCCTCCTCATTTTCATATATAATCTATAACGAAGAAAGAAATGACTGCTTAATATGTACTTTTATATGTCAAAGTCTTATATGAGTTAAAAAAAAAAAAGAAAAGTAAAATCAAGTTGTATAGAAATTTTTGTTTGAATTTTTCTTTCTACAGAAATCGTCACATATGCCCATATATGGATGATTGCTAAAAAAAATATATATCAAGAGGGGTGAATGTTTTTCTTCATTTTTTATACATTTGAAACATTGGTCGTGTATGTGTGAGGTATTGTATGTTTATACAAATAATTTCCTCATTCCACACCATCTCTTCTGTCTTTACGCATAGAAAAATAAAATATGATGAAAAAAAAGGAAGGGAGTTAAATTTTAAGAAGAAGAAGAAAAAAATTTCGTAAAAATTATTCATCTACACACACACTCATTTATGCTGTGGATAAAGATAAAACAGCACATACACAAATGAGGGTGGCAAGACATACACACAAACACACATATGAGAGAAACTTGAAAGACAGACGCGAAAAATAGGTAATTTAATGAATGGTGTGAGTACATTTTTGTGATGTTAATGGTATTTTTTATGCAGAAAAGCTCTCATATATAATTTTTTTATATAAAAAAATGAGATGGTATGGGTTCTAAGATGTGGGAAGGAAAATGGGAGATGTATTCCTCATAATATTGGTGTGTGCTCTGAATGTATTTATGTATGTATATATGGGATATTTAGCGTCTTTCCTTTCTTTTAAATGTTGATCACATATGTAAGGTATTTAGCGGTTATTTTTTTCAGGGAAAATATTTTTTTTCTTTTACTTCTCAATTAATTTGGATTTTATGCAGATGAAATTATTTTACTTTTGTTAAGAGATTAAATTTTAGAAGCTTGTCTATTAGATTTAAAAGACATTTTCCTATAAATTAGAAATAATCATAAAAAATTTAAAGCAAACGGAATTTAAGAAAAAAAACAAATTGCATATTATCGACAAACTTTTTCTAAAACTTAAATTTTTCATCAATTGTTATTAATTATTTTTTTTAACAAATGATACTTAACAGCGCATATTTGAAATTTTTTCGCAAAAATCCTGCTATTATCAAAAATAAATTGAAACAGAGAAAAAAACGTAAGGGGTAAATTTTCATACTCACATAAATTTTTCTTTTCTCTTCGTCTTTCTTTTATCCACATATAAATTTTCGGGTGGTATGAGAGAACTTCTGGGTGGTTAATTTCTTTTCACTCCCCATATGTGAGTATCAAGGAAAAAAAATATATGTGAAACAACTTGTGGAATGAGGAATATTCTAAATTCATATGATACGGAGATTGAGGGGAGTCATTTTTTTATCACAATTTTTATAATATAAATTTTGTGTTTTTCTTTCTTATTTTTTTTTTTGCTGTTTATTTTAATGGGGATGAGGTGTTCTCTTATGCATATGATTTACACACAGATGAAATTTTGTATTGTATAGTTATAAATAATAAGAAAAAAATGTGAAGTATCTCATTTTCTTGAAATAATATACTTTTGTTCATATGTGTAGTTTTTTTTACATAAAAAAAAGTATAAGCACGTATGATTTTCTATGTATTGATAATGATTATACACGAAAATGCTATAATAAGAGAAAAGAGGGAGTGTGTTTTTTTATGTAGATGAGGCATTTTTCTGTTCTAACAACAACAGCAACATATTTCTTCTTATTTTTTTGGCTGAAAAATTATTATTTTTATTATATTTTTGTGTTTTGGGTTTTTTTCTTCTAATGGTTTTTTATATTATTTTATTCAGAATTCAATCAAATGGAAGACACTAAGACATAATAACAAGAATCTCATTTAAAAAACAAAATAAAGAAAAACTCTACCCTTTTTCTTACAGCCCTTATCTATTATATTGATTACTAATACTAATGAGCAAACGATAAAGACAACAAAAAAAAATAATATATTTTTTTTCATATATTGATCATGTTTGTTAAAATAAAAATTATTGTGAACCCCTTTTTTGCAAACCTACAATGACAGATATTAAGTCTATCTATACAATAAATTGATTGTAAGTTGTTGTCGTCGAGCCGTTTTCCGTATAATTCTATATAAGACATTATCGTAAACTATTTAAAAATACAAAAAAAAGGACAGGGACGACCCCAAATGTTATTGATAAAAAAAAAATTGTAACATATCGCATGTATTGCATAGAAACAAATCTACAAAATAATAAAAAAAAACAGCAACCGGAATTGATTTGTCGATCGCATATAAAAATACACTTTATTTATAGTTAGATCTATGTATATTCGTATCCAATTCATCCGTATCGTCATTCGGTTTAGAGTTATTAATATTATCCCTTTGCATTGAATGTCTAATTCAGCTCTATTTTTTTTAATGTTTTTAATAATAATATGTGTGTATTGACAGAGTAAGGAGTGTGGGATGGGTAAGGTTGTGTGCAGATCTAATGTACACATACCCTGTAGGCAAGATTTTCTTTTAACGAAGTTCAGGGATGTTCAATTGTAGCATTTGTCCATATTCCATCTATATTTGTAGCATTTTCTGTGTAGCGATTCAGGTTGCACAACTTTTAATTAACTTGACTGAATTCAATCCTTAATCCTTCTAAATCACAATTTTCCCCATTCCAATCCAATGAATCACACTAAAAGTGTCTGCAGAGGTGAAGGATGGATTCCTTACAGCTGTCCAAACTTCGGCTGCGTCATCGACGAACCTTGAACGACTTCTCAAGTGATCTGCCGTTATTGCCACAAGCATAATATTTCTAATCAAACGTGGTCTAGACTTGCAACAATAAGCATCATTATTGTTCTTTTTCACTCAATAATTTCAGAGGAAAGCTTGGTTAAGCTTCAAATTTTTCCAAATAAGTATCATGAATTTAATATACAGGCTTAAGATATGTCCTACATTAAATTGTATAAAACTAACCCTAAATTGAGTATCCCTGAACTGTTCATAAAAAAATATATATATTTTCAAATGTGTTTATAAATTAGAAATTCTAATCAATACACATTATTATTAAAAAAAAAAATTTTTTATATAATATCGGATTCGATTCATCATAAAACTTTTCCTTGCATTATTTATTTTCTGTTTTATACTGAACACCGTGCACACACACATAAACATATACAAATAATTTTTTTTCTATTAATTATCAGTTCACACACTATACACATCAAAACAATTTAGAGTAGGAACAAAAAGCATCGAACCGATCAATAATGCCATTAATGGATTTTGTGCAACTGTTGTCATGAATGCGTAAATAATTGTAAATATAGTTTTTTTTCCTTATTTTGATTAATTTTATTTTGTTTTTATACGAAACATAAAAAAGAGTATTATACAAATTAAATTCGATCCCTGATTAGAAAATAACACATTTTTTAAAATAATAATGTTTTTTTTTTTATGTATTGATAGAATATCAATCGATACTATAATATTTATTTTTGTTGTTTGTACGACGAGATGAAAGTGGTGAAATCTTTACCCTTTTATCATTTTGTAGTTGAAGCAAGATTATTGCACTTAAGGGATTTTTTTTCAGAATTTTAATGCATTTTTTTTATTATCAAAATTAGTGAATGTATTTTACAGATAAAAATTATATTTTTTTAAGAATAAATGAGGGGGTTGAGAGTCCTTTATTATTTTTATTGTTAATCAATTCTCATGGGTATCTGAAAGGATTGGTAAAAATAATGATTCGATTGATAAACTTATGGATCAATAAAAATTTGTTTACAATGTTTAATTGTTCCTAAAAGTTTTTTGGCTAAATGTTTATTTTTGGTGGCAGAATTGCAAATGTAACACTGCTCTTATTGTGTTTTTAATCACACTTAACTCAAATTTTTCTATAAATAATCTGTCACTTGCAAATGAAAATGCAAAATTTATATCTTATAAAATATATACAACAAAAAAGTAAGGTACAAGAAAAATAAGAAGCATAGTAATGTTCCTGATTATTATGTAAGAAAAGAATAAAGTGAATGCGTGTGTGAAAATTGTACAACATATGATTTAAAGAAAAAAATGAAAATAAAAAGTTTGCTGGATAAAATTATGCCTCCTGTACTTCAAATTTTTACAAATATTTTTGTATTCAATGTAAAATGGCGCCGTTCAGGTACTTTGTACTTTAAATTGATATTCAACAATTTTACTTTTATACAATTATAAGTAAAAATATTAAATTTCACATCTTTTGACTTGATTTTAAGTGAGTCAATGAATAACGCCATGAATAACATGTAAGGCTTGTACTATTTTTTTCAATTTTTCATGAAAAAAACACAGCATTCAAAATATTTAAATACAACTTTTTCTTATTGTTCACATAAATTTGAGTATGTGACATGTATGAAATAAAAATAATAATCATAATAAATGCGTGAAAAAATAAGAAAATTGTACACCAAGAAAAAAATGAATAATATGTTTTCAAGGAAAAAAAACCTAAAAATGAGTAAAAGTATGGAGGTATACAATGAATTGTTATATTTGGCATTTTTTACATCTTACATTAGAATTGAAATAATGTATTCAAAATTTAAAAAAAAAATCTAGGGTTAGTTTTGAGGGAACATGTGCATTTTCATTTTATTGAATTTGAAAAAGGAAAAACATTAATTTCTTAACGATTTTCTTTTGAATTAGGAACTTTTTTCCCAGCGCTTGTATATAATTTCATACAATTCCAAAGAAAATTGAAAATTATTTGCATGTTTGTATTTTAAACATCATACCTCTATTATTTTATTATTATTACATATGACAACGACACAACATCATCATCATCATCATCATCAGCAATGAAATGTGAATGTAAGTAATGTAATGCGTTATGTTCAAATGAAAAAAGTAAATTTTGTTTTACTAAATTCTATTATTTTTCTTGCTTTTTGCCTTGTTTTCAAGAAAAAAAAACAACGAAACATGCTAAAAAAAGTAAGGAATTGAAAAAAAGCGCGTGTTCGTACCCGTTCTCTTATGGTTGTATGTTAATATTCAAAACAAAAAAAAAATACAATAAGCAAATGAAATAACACTTGACATGATGCTGATGATGTGCTTTCTCTCTATGCTTGATGTTGATTTGCTTCATATTACTTTTTTCCATCTTTTAAACTTATATGTAGATATAATAAAAGCTCTTAAAAAAAAGAGAAAAAATAAGTCTCAAGGATAAAAAAAAGTAAGAATTTACATACATACACATTACATTATTATTCCTAATCTGATGTGATGGAAATGGAAAAGGCATCAAGTACCATCTTCGTCACATATTAGAAAGTTTATGTAATGTAAATGTAAAAGTACTGTAAATAAATTTAACTCTTACGCGTATTTATTATATTTCACGTGTGTACATGTTTGTGTCGATGTGTGTATATGTGTATGTAATATTATGCGGGAAAGCATCTCTCCTCATAATTTTCGTATTCTTATGTTTATAATACCAGGAAAATTGAACAAACAAACAAAATTTTTTATAACGTCAACTTTGTAAACATCACACACGTATATTGATAGGCTGATTTTTTAAAAATGGCGTGCATTTACGTTTTTTTTACACACATATAAAATATAATAACAAATCAGCTTTTTCGCACTTCGTTTCAGATTACACGCACATGATTTGCATATGTGACCTCGTTTATCAAATTTTATATTTTTTCTATAATAATAATAATAACAAACTCTTAGTCATGAGTAAAAATCGTAGCTGAAGTAGCTGAACAATGAGTACGTGCGTGATAAAGCTAAGCTTTTCTTAAATATTAAATTTTGAATAGTATGACAATAGAAAAGCATGTGAATATATGAGAGTTTGTGTGTGTAATTTAATGTAACACGTTCTCAATATAAATGAAAATTGTCAACGCAAATTTTATACTTTCCTTTTTTTCTTTTAATATAAGATAATATTCCTTCATTTTGGAAAATAAACAAAAAAAATTGCTTACATTCTGATTTGAAATTTTGGTATTAAAATTCAAATACAGTGCGGTTACTTTAAGTTTATCCGTACTTTTCTTTAATATCTTTAACGACTTTCTAATATTCTTTAATATTTTATAATATTTTCTACGATTCCTTACGATTTACTAATATTTTCTAATATTCTTTAATATTTTTTGCTATTTTATACACTTTTCTAATATTCTTTACGATTTATTACGATTCTTTAATATCCAAAAAATTCATAATGAAAAATGTATTTGCGATTTCTTACGATTTTCTAATATTCTTTAATATCTTTAACGATATTTTACGATTTTCTACGATTCTTTAATATTTTCTAATAACTTTAACGATATTATACGATTTTCTACGGTTTTATAATATTTTATACTATTCTTTAAGATTCCTTAATATTTTTTAATATTTTAAAAATTATAATTTTTTAACAAAATTTAATAATGATCAAATGAGTTTTCTACAAATTTGTATGATATTCAACTCGTCCACTCATTTCATTTTTCCAATTTGTGAATTTATTTTACGAGATAGGCACTCGATGTTTTCTTCAAAGTTATAGCTTATTATGTTACTGATATTTTGGCATTTTCACATTTTTTTTCACAGGACTTTTGGGACAGTACGAGGGTCTAAATACAAAATTGCCCATTTAGTCTGATTGGCACATGTTGGGCAGTTGCTTAATTTTTTTAGGGTATTACAAATTTTGATACAGATTATAGATTTGTCATTTTGAGAAAAAATAACAATGATTTGATTAAAATATCGAATAAAAATGAAAAATCTGAGCCCTATGGCTCTTGCTGGGCAGCTCTTTTTGGGTCTTCCAAATTTGAACACAGACTGTTGATTTGTTATTTTGAGAAAAAACCAATGTTATTTGAAGATAATATTAAAAAAGGTCCAAAATTGACCATTTAGGCTTATTGGCACATAATGGGTAGCTCCTTAGTCCTCCCTAGGCATCCCAAATGTTGAGACGGACAAAAGATTAGTCATTTTGAGAAAAAGTCTCGCTAATTTGAATATAATATCGATTTAAACTGAGAAAAACTCAATATAAGCCCTATTGGACTACCCTCAGGGCTCAGTCATGAGTTCGTTTGGGAATCTCATTTTTTTTTTATATTATTAAGTTTTCCGAAATTTTGAATTAAATCGGAGTGGAGTTCCGCTTTTTATTATCAAAAAGTCATTTTTTTTACTGTTTTTAAGAGTCCTAGACCCTCATACTGCCCCAAAAGTCCTCTGAAAAAAAATGTGAAAATGCCTAAATATCTGAAACATAATAAGCTATAACCTTGAAGAAAACATCGAGTGCCTATCTCGTAAAATAAATTCACAAATTGGAAAAATGAAATGAGTGGACGAGTTGAATATCATACAAATTTGTAGAAAGCTCATTTGATTATAATCAATAAATTTTGTTAAAAAATTATAATTTTTAAAATATTAAAAAATATTAAGGAATCTTAAAGAATAGTATAAAATTATATAAAACCGTAGAAAATCGTATAATATCGTTAAAGTTATTAGAAAATATTAAAGAATCGTAGAAAATCGTACAATATCGTTAAAGATATTAAAGAATATTAGAAAATCGTAAGAAATCGCAAATACATTTTTCATTATGAATTTTTTGGATATTAAAGAATCGTAATAAATCGTAAAGAATATTAGAAAAGTGTATAAAATAGCAAAAAATATTAAAGAATATTAGAAAATATTCGTAAATCGTAAGGAATCGTAGAAAATATTATAAAATATTAAAGAATATTAGAAAGTCGTTAAAGATATTAAAGAAAAGTACGGATAAACTTAAAGTAACCGCACTGTATTAGAATTTGAATACTATGGCCATTACAATTTTCCTTTTTGTTTCTCGTCGCCTCCTACTTCTTTATTTCATTAAAGTGAAGAGGGAATAATGAGAGGGAATAATAGTAATAAAATAATGAAAACCATTGAAAACCTTGAAAATATTTAACAATCTTAAATTTTTCAAATTTTAAAAACAGTTTTACTGAATATTTTGTTAATTTCAACTTGCAGAAAATCCAAAACTTACTTAATTTTCTTGATTTTTTTTTTTCAATAAATATTTAAAATATTTTTCACATGAAAAAATTTTTTTCATGACATTTGTTTATAAATTTCATTATTTTATTACCATTATTCATCCCTCCTCCTTCTTATTATTTTGAGCGGACTCGACGAGAAACAAAAAGGAAAATTGTAATGGCCTAACTGATTTCAGAAAAAAAAACAAACATTTCATTTTATCTGAAATCACAGATTTATGCTCATTTAAACATCGGTCATAAACAGGAAGAAAAAGAAGAAAAAATTATTTTATGATAAGGATAACGTAGGACCTTAAAAGAAGAAAAAGTTGAGTCTCCTCATGGATTTTTTTGTATTCAAGCGATATATTTTTGATGATAAATGTATGGTACTTTAAATACCACATTAAAAACAAATAAATAAATAAATTCACTTTCATTTCAATACAACATATAACAAAAAAGGAAACGTCATGTGCTTCTGCTGTACAAAAATATATTCTACCGAATTTTAACATGCATCACCTAACTCTAGACATATTTGTTTTATCAAAAATTGAAATCAAATTGTTACAAATGAGAATTAGATTTATAAGACCACGTTTTTGTATTTCGTTAGTTTTATCAAAAAAAGGGACTTTTTATAATACGTAAAAAAATGGGTTGAAAATGTTAGATGTAAATAAATTTTAACTGACACAGAAGTGAAATACAGAAGCAGGTAGAAAAAAAAATTAATTGGCAATAAATCGATTGAGCACATTTATATTTTAATCGTTCAAAACACAACAATAACAGAAGGTCAGTGGCGATTAGTAGGAATTTGTTTTAGAATTTTTTTTATTAATTTTCATCGTTAAAAGAGTAATAAAAGTTTGTGTCTCATCTGTTAACCGTGGATGATTTTTTACAACATTCAAATTTTTAATTAATTATGATTAAACATTTAACGAGGATGATTAAAAAAAATCATTATTCATTAAAATTGTTTCCTCAAAAGGATGAAAACTGGTTCAGTTTTTATTTCATTATAATTTTATGTATTTTTGCTTATCTCGACATAAAGCCCAAAGATGTTAAGTAAAATTAAATTAAGTTAAATATTAATATAATTTTTTAATGTGCCAATATATTTTCTTTTACAACACACTTAATAATTAAGATTATTGCTTTGAACATCGTTCATAATTTAACAGCAATTTTTTTTTTGTTCATACACTTATGATTCTTCTAATAACTAGGGGAGTATTTTTAATGGTGATTTGAAGCGTACTTTTGTCGATTTGGAATCGATTTGGTCATGCCATGTCAAAGTCGCCAATTATTGAAAAAGTATCATTAAAAGCATCGCCAATGAGAAAAGAAAGTCGCCAATCGTCAAAGCAAAAAAAAGTCAAATAATGACCACATCATGAAAATTCGCCAATGACGAAAAAAGTCGACAATCTCAAAAAGAAACTCGTCGATAACCGTGGCCAAATATTCCAACATAGTCAACTTTTTTAAGAACTTGAACTCTATCCATGCTCGTGTGTATAGAGCAATACCAAGAACATTCCTTGTAATTTACAAACTTATCATCTCTTAATATTGGTGCAATTTTCATATACACACATAAACCAATCTCACCCTCCGGCATTAAAATAAAAAAAAGAACAAATTGCATCTCAGAACTTTACCATCATTTCCAAATCTCAATCATGAGACGTGTTCCTTCATCAAAATTCACATTTTACATTAAATATAATTTTTCCATACTAAGTGACTATATTTTACACCGTGGCGTAAATTACATTTTTAATAATTCATTCATTGGCAAATGCACATATAAACGTAAAATGTGTACTTCTAATGTACTCACAGCTTGAAATCAGCAAAAAAAAATATATATCTAAAGACGAACGTCAATATAAATCGTTAATATTCAGTCCAACAGTTAACTGTACGAGACACAAGTAATATAAAAATATTTATTAAAAAAAAAACTCTAGATTTTTATGATGATGTTGATGAAGTCAGTTACAGCACTATAGTGGATGATATGATACCTAACAGTTGCTCAAAGTAAAAAAAAATTATTCTGATTCAATATTCTTAATGCAAATTTTTATATCACAACAACATCATTATATCATAGAGTAATGTAATTTTTTCCTTTTCTTTTTTTTTTTGATTATAAATATTACTTGATAAAATATTAATGAAAAATTGCTTATAAAATGTACACATTAACAATGTAACGTCACACAGCATCAAAATCGTATATTTTTTCTTATTATTGCAAGAATAACAATAATGATAATCAAGAATGAAACACTAGAATATAAGAAATGTAATAAAAACAAGCACGTAGAATTTATTCATCACCTTGCATCATCATCATCATGCAAACAATATAGAAAAAAAAATTCAGTCATCCCCTTACTCATAATCATAACATTTTTTTTCATTTTGAATATAGATCTAATACAGCAAGAGGCAAAAACGTAAAAAGGCAATAAAATTGATATAATAAGTTCTGATACCTTTTACTTCTCATTGAGACACACGTATACCCAAATTACATTGTGTCTAAAAACAATAATATTATATTATAACAAAAAATATAACCAAATAACGTAAATAGAGTAGAAATGTTTGTACATTTAATGTCACTCTCAATACAGTTATACACGACGAGTGATTCTAAGATCGACTAGATTTCGGGCCACTGCTGTGTCAAACTGCCTTTTCACATTAAAAATAATGATACAAGATTTATAATTTTAATGATACAGCTAGACGAATGATATTATTTTGTTTTTTTTATAATGTATATTTTTTTACGTATGGGGTACAAGTCATACCATATCAAAACGAATTAATATGCGATTCTACATTAAATTATGAAATAAAAAAATTAAAAAAAAGTATGAATCAACATTAGATGGCAGTTGTACAAAAACATTTGATTTGAGAGTGCATAAGAAAACTTTCATAATGCGAGAAAGTTTTGTAGTGTGAGACTTTAAATTCAGATGAACACAATTGATAAACTTCTCATTAATACTCTTGTTGTTGTTACTGCTGCATTTATGCAGAGGACTCTTATTTTTTTATATTCTTAAGTTTAATTTTTTTTAAACTCATTCCATTCATTATACAAGCTTGCTATTTTTTTATACATAGACATTTAATACATAAAAAAAATCGCACCCCTCATCTATTTTTTTTTCATTTTTTTAAGGGTGATGCTGATATTGCGATATGTATTATTAAAATAAAAAAAACGTGGGTACACATATTAAAAGTAAAAAATACGCAACTTCTATCTGAATCACAATTTTTATCATTATTATTTTTTTTTGTTTTTTTCTTTAATCAATATTGTCTGCTGTATTCCAAGGATTCAAGTCTCAAGATCGACAAAATATAAGAAAAAATTACCATTAAATTCAATATTTGACCACTGTAAGACCACTAAAATTATGATTTTTCCCTTTTTTTTACTTTATCATAGTATGTATTTTATTAACAATACCATGTCATTTATTTCGATTCAATAGAAAATTCAGAGCACAGTCCCATAATAATATATTTCTAATTAAATGTATTTTTTACGGTTGCATGATACGATTGACTGTACGTCGAAGTTCTAATTCAGGACATAAAAAATCATTCATATCCCAAATCATACATATTTACACACTCTAATAATAATAATAATATTAATAAAAGGATGTGAGATGTTCGGAGCACGACATAAAAAAAATTGCAATATATTTTGTTTTCATTATAACTTTAATGTAATCTCATTTTATTTATTAGTTCTGTGAATGATTTTCAGAGAAGAAAAAAAATGTATAATGTGAGTGTGGTTCATTAAAAAATTGTCCTTAGGGGTGACAATGACGACGATACATAAAGTGAACATATATTTAAAGAAAGCGAACGAAAAAACATACGAGGGCATAAAAAAAATAAAATAATGACAAAATATATAAGAACAAAAAAATATAAATGAAACCATCTCAAATTTTTAACTAAAATGGGATTGAATTTCTAATCATTATCTTTTTTTTGATACTTCTCCTCCTTTGTGCTTGAATGGAAAAAAATATTATTATTATGTGCATATTTTGGAATAATTTTCTAGTTAAGGCAATTTTCAGTTTAATGAGTATACAAGTCTAGATTAAAAAAGTTTTATTGCTCATTCTATGATCATGTCGAGTTAATTTGTTTTTTTTTTCTTCTTATTTTGAGTTAAAAGTTGATGCTTTTATAATGTAATTTTACTGTTTTAGAAGTTTTGAAAAGATAAAAATGTTAAATGAAGCAAAAACAAGTAAAATTATGAGTTAAAATTTTAATTTTTCCCATTTTTTTTTTCGTTTTGATAGGAGACAATTTGCATTTAAAATGTGACATTGTAATGAAAATTTACTTCTTCTTCATAAAGTTCGTAAACATTTATAAGTGTGACTGACAAGAGTTGATCTCATTAAAAAATTTCTTGCGTACCACAAATCCCATTGAGATTATAATAGGAGAAAGTTAAACGAGATATAAAAATATGGTACCCACTCTTATTTTTGAACAAAAACTCACATAAAGTTTTCCACGTTTCAGTTAAAATTTAATCCTATAATTTTCCAAGACTTTTGTATCATGTTCATTTCTAAAATCAACCGTACCATATCAGAATTAATAAAAATTAATGTCGTGTCTAATGAAAAACTTACATTTTATTATATGGTCCCTTTTCTTTATTTCCTTAGATTATTTTTTAACAAAATTTTAATGTAAACACACATCAATTCATTTTTTCCTTTATTTTTTTTATTATCATCTCTTATAAACCTTCATCACATATGTGAAATAAAAAAAAGTAAGGAATTAGCTGCCGCAGCAAATCCATAGTTTTGAGTGCGTGTTCATTTTCATAATATTTTCATCTATTTTATTTGATAAATATTTCATATTTTCATTGATAATGTCTTTTTAACGGTTTTTTTTCAATATTTCAAATCAATTTTTATTTTGACAGCTCGAATAATCTGAATCGGAAACTGAAATCTAAATCGTAATCTGAAATCTAAATCGGAATCTGAAATCTGAATTGTGATGAAATGAATGTATCACGTACCCTGTACAGAAAATTTTAAATTATTACATTTTTAAAACAATTCAATTGATGTAATTGAAAAATGTAATTAAAAATAAAAACATTTAAAGGTGTTCTACAATTCGTAAGTAAGTTTTAAAAAAAAAAGTTTTTAATAAGAAAAATAAATCGGGTGGGACACAATGTTCTATGCAATATACTAAAATATGTTAAAAATATGCGAAGTAAAACCCTTAGTTTTGACGTTTCACTCAAAACAAAACTGTATTATTTTTACATGGATAGTGAGAAAAATCACCCTAATTTTTTACTTTTAGTCTAACTCTCACTCATCTTTTACTTTTTTTGTGATAAAAAATACACAAAAATATCCACTTAATATTAAATGTCGCCAAAATTCAAGTACGAGAGATGCTTTTTGTGGTATATTTTTAAAAACATTGAAGTTTAGTATGTGAATTTAAAAAAAAAAATCTCATTATTTTTTAGCTTTTATGAAATAAAAGAAAATTATAAATAAAAATGCACAGCAAGCGGTAAAATCTTACAAGATTAAATTTTTTTTTATTAGAATTTCCCCATACACATACAAAATCTCCATGCATATTTTATCCCTATTTGGCCATTAATACAAACACATATATTATAATTTATCATAAATGTATAAAAATAATCATAAAAAGAAAAGAAAGACGAAGGAACCAAATGAAAATGAGTATGTAACATACTCAGAGGACGCCATTCATATATTATCGTTAGTGTTTTCCATATTTTTGAATATATTTTCATACATGATGATAAAATAAAGCAAAAAAAATATCCATATTATTATAATCTTTTTAAAAAAATAAGAAAAAGAAGAGATATGATGTGTGGAGTAATGTTATATTACAATATAATGTTAGGGGATATCTTTTAAAATGGTACTTTCTTGATGATTTCATATGAATTTTTCAATATTTTGTATTTAAGTATGAACTTCAATTACATATTTTTTTGTTTTTGTATTTCCCATGTTCAAAGATAAAAATAATTATTTTGAAGATTTTTATTTTACATTTAATAGATTAACGCACCTTCACCTTCTTGTGGATTGTTGGAATATGATGAATATGTCACTGAGTATTCCGAAATGAAGGTTATCTCAATCAGTCGCAATGATAAGCTCCATTTATGATGTTGAAAAAATTTGATTCAATGGCCTTGGAGCAAGATTAACGCAAGGTTTAAGCAAGATCAATTTCAACGCCCATATCAATCAGCAAATATCAAAAGCTAACAGAATGCTAGGGTTTGTGAAAAGAACTCCAAGCACTTTAATGGTCCATTTGTGACTAAATCACTTTACTGCTCACTTGGCGAACCAATCCTGGAGTACATTAATATCGCAAGAACCCACATACCTTTAGACAACAATATAAGATTGAATCAATTCAAAAAATATTCTTAATTTTTGCTTCAAGAGTATTGGGATGGTGAACTTTATTCAAATTATCTCCAAATAAAGGAAGATTAACGGACTGAAGAGATGCTGCTAATTTGATTTTCTGTCATATTGTGTTGAACACCATCCAAAAAGTTCTAGAGTCACGACACTCTGTGAAGCCTAATCAAAACCCCTATTTTAATTATTATTTTTTTGTGTCCTTCTATCGAGATAATTAGAGTTAACTTCCTCGAATTCTGATCCTGCTCAAATATGGAGCCGTAGAACCAAAAATTTTTCACAACCTTTAATACAGAAATAAAATGTTGATGTTTTCTTTGAAACAAAAAATCTCATTAAATTTTTGCAAGAGTGCACTTAAAATAATAATAATAAGAAAAAAAATCATTATAAATATACTTGAAAAGTTGCTTCAAAACATTTAAATTTCCTAGTTATTAAAAAACATTTTACAAACTCTCTCCCTCTTGCTTTCTTTGCTGTTTTTTTTATGTATACAATAAACCACCCTCAATTTTACATATTTTAGATTTCTCTGTCTTAGTGAACATTTCCTTGATACACATTTAAGATAGGATATAAGAACAAAATATACATAAATACACTACTTTTATTTATTTCAAAAGGCTCACCCTAATTAAAAAATGAAAAAAAAATCTTCTATACACAGAGAAACGATTGTATGACAAAATAAATAAATAAAAAAATGTATAAGAAAATAATTTAAAATAAAAAAATTATACGTATAAAAAAATAATTCATCTCCCCCAAGCAACGAATAAAAAAAACTTCTCTAATATCATATTCTATTTTCCACTTAACATAAATTAAACATTGAAAATACTTTTCTTCTTTCATCTGTGTTCTGTGATGACACACAGCAGTGTAGTGAATGTAAGAAAGTGTATTTGAATGAACGTTCTATAATAGCAATTTTCCTTAAAAAAAACCAAAATTCAAAATCTTTCTTTGAATTAAAAAAAGCAAGCTCAGAAATAAAATTTCATATTTTCCTATGCAAATAAGTAAAACATGTCAGACACCTCTCAAAAGCGTATTAAACTTACGATGTTTAGTAAAAATTTTAATGGCCAAAGACCAACTTCATTCTAGAGAAAAGGAGTATAACCTCACACCACTTTTTATTTTTCCATTAACTATAAACGTATCCATACACAGACACACTCACACTGACAAACCGTCTTTAATTTTTTCTTTACTACAGTACAGACGAGTTATTGTTCTATTTATCAAACAAATGAATGAATATATAATGTTAAAAAATTTCCACTACCCAAGTGCTATATTAAAATACAATGCTACCCCCCAAAACAGGGCATAAAATATAATAAAAAAATGTGTATACACACAACTACCTTCTTATTATTTTTAGTTCAATATTTTTTCCTGGCTGCCTGTGAATTCTAGCTGAGTGAGTATTTGTGTGTCGGTCGGTCGTCAATGTATTTGTATCCCATTCTTTTTTTTTATCCATGTACTGATAATATTAAATGTTAAAAAAAAAGAAAGCTATAAATATACACACATTTTCATTTCTTTTGCCAATTTCAATCTAATTCTCATTCTCATAATATTCACCCCGATTTTTATTTTATTTTTTCTTTTCTTATTCTCATATTTAAAAGCATTCGTTTTATTTCTATGCATATACACAGAATACTGTATGAATGTGATGGATTTTGGAAAATTTAAAAAAAAAATATCCTATTATTCCAATATAATTTTATATTTTTTTCGTGTACAAATACGACTTTCAAATCTTATAAGTTTATGAAAACGAAAATCGAGACGATGATTGTACTTTAGCATCATATATTATTTTTTTAATGCATACAAAATTCATACAAAATTTTCCTCTGTTTATACACACGGTATGATATTATGATATATTGAGGAAAAGCAACAACAAAAAAATATAACGAAGGAAAATCGATTTTTTTATCTGTTTTCTGTTTATATTCTGAAAATTATTATAATAAAATGAAAAATAATAATGATAAAGGAAAAGAAAAGAAAAATTTACATATATTATATTTTTTTTTTTTTTATGATTTTCCCCAGTAATTTTGACGGTCACATATAAACCGTATATACCCAAATATATAGATGGTATTGTCTCGTCGTATTTTTTTTATATTTTTTAGTAAATATGCAAGTAACATGTCAAATAAATGACCAGATCGAGTAATGAGGTGAGTGAACCTTAGATAAGGATTATTATCCAGTATTAGATATACGGTAGATTTAATGCCATCAATTGGTGGACGGAGGTTTATTATTCATGGTGTCATATCCCATGATATAGCCTGGATCTGTGAAATTACTTGATAAGGGCGCTTTTAGTTCTTATTTTTTTCCCGAATACCCGGTTAGATTTAAATACATAAATGCATGGTTTTTTACGATTTTTTGTGATTTCGTTTATCAACTCTTTCCAATTAATCCATTTCCATCCAATTCATTTTTTTTACACTTCTTTTCATAAATATCTTTTATCTTGTATTATTTTATTAATCAAACTTCGGTTACATTTTTGTGTCCACTATAAAATAAGCAAGAAAAACAAGATGGACAGTAGACATTCAACCCATAAGATAGCTAACCATTGAAATTATGTAAAAATTTCCAAAGGACAAGAACAAGAAAATTCCTTTTTTTATTACTTCCTCATGGCCTAAAGGGTATAAAAATCAATCGTGCATTACATCGATCTTGTGTTTTTACGCTTTCATACCTCGTGTAGATCTAAATTATACTACATGCCCAAAACAACAATAACCGATAAAAAATTTAAGATAAGTATTTTCCATGTATTACTGAGTTATTGTAGCAAAAATAGTTGTATTTCTATATCAATTCAAAATGCCTTAAATATGTGCCAAAAGGCATAATTTGATATATATCAATCGGCTTGCGTGTAGTTTTATATTCTATCATATTTTGAATAATATGGTCATGTTTTAACATTTAGAAAATGGTTTAATGGTACATAAGATGAGATATTTGTCCTTTTTGAGGGAATTCATAGAAAACTTCGAATGAAATTCAAATTTATATTTTAGATACTTACCACAATTTTTCATAAGAGGCTTAGTATTATTATTCTGTATCGTCAAAATTCACGTTCAGATCTGAAACGAAAAGTAAATCAAAAACTCTTAATACGGTTAATCCGTTAATTATTATTTAAAAAAAAAATGTAAAACACCACGAACTTTTTTGAGAAAAAAAAACATTAATTATAGTGTCTGATATTCAACCGAAGCAAAAACGACAAGTACATGTAAGTACTATCCGCTGAAAAGCAATTAACATGTACTAATCATTAAAATACTGTGAGAATTTTTTCTTCTCAACATTGACTTCAATTTTTTTTTACCAAAAAAATGTGTTTAAAGTAAAATAATGAAATGCGTGTTATTTGAGTTTAAAATTTAAGCGTTTGAAACAATTTAATTTTTTTAAAAATTGAGGGAATTGGACGAATTTTAGTGTTTGTGTGATTTGAATTTTAATCATGTTAATTAATCGTTAATAAATGTTTTTAACTCATTCGCGTCATCCGTTGCGTCAACGCAACACCTACTTTGAGGTCACATTTACCGTTCATATCAAAAAATTTCTTTGTCAATCTTTTTTACAGTCTTAATTTAAGATGTTTTGTATCAAACAGTTGCATGGGTTTTGAATTTAAACCAAAAACTAAAAAATTATGAGCGAAAGAAAAATCGCGTTTTTTTCATTCTCGTACAAGATTTCTGTATGTATTTGTGTAGCACTTGTACATATTTTATTTTGGCTCTCCAGTAAAATTTTTATATGAAACCTGAAATTTTCATCGAAGAGAAAGTTGTTCACTTTTACTTAAAGAATAGATCGTAGAAGAACTTTTTGTTCAAAACTCAATATTTCTAGGAGTGGCGTCGAATGAGTTAAAGAGATATTTTAATGTGTACAATTTAAAATTTCAAATAAACAAAAGTAAATGAATTTGTGTTCAAGGTCGTGTGTGAAAAGATTCCCGAATATGTTTTTTTCAATTGAATGAAAAAAACTTTCCGATAAATTTATTGATTAACATATAAAAAAGTTGAACTAAAACTAATACTAAAAAATGATGTATAAAAATTAAACTGACATTTAAATATTTTGAAAATTAACAGAAAATTGGACATTCCTTCAAATATTAAAATTGACAACATTTCACAGATAAAAATGGCACATTTTCTTTAAAAAATCTATCAATCAAATTTCAATCTTTTAATTTCAAAAAAATTAAAATAATCATGAAAGAATCATTATTTTTTGTTATTACCTTAAAAATGTCGATAATTTTAGGTTAAAATTTCCTTGTATTTATGAGTTTTAATATTGTTTGTTTATAAGAAATTAAATAAACAATATGGGCTAAAAGAAATAATTGTCCATCAAAAATAAGCACATATCATGACAAATAACAACTTTAAGTTAAAAACGTCTCGCAATCGCCAATCAAATTACTATACATGCACCGTGGTGGATAGCCAAGTACTGTGGGTGGTTTTTGAGCGTTTTCACCGTAAAAAGCGAATGAAACTAAAATTAAAATAGTAATGGAAGAAAGTTAAATTAAAAATCAGAAGGAAATTAATTGAAATACGAAATAAGATTTTTGATCGAAAATGTTCTCTAAATGTTCCATAGTGCGATGTCAACGACGTTTCTTTATAATTTAATAAAATTCTGTGAATATTAGAAATATTTAATAATACAAAATGAATAATAAATTGTAAAAGAGTGCAAAAATTTTAACATAAAATTTGTATAATTTATAATAATAATCAAAGTACAAAGAACTTGATTGTTATATAAAAGCTTTTATGTGATATACATAAAATTTTAAGTTGAAATTAAAAATAAAAAAAAAAATATATTTCTGTTAGTGTAATATAAAATATTAATGTTAATAATGCTGCTAATAATAATAATAATGATGGTAAAAGCATACTGATATTATTAAATTTAAATTTTATATGTACAACATTTAACAAATGAAAATATTATGATGGGAGCAATAATGTAAAAAATTATTTTAATGGTACGAGTAAACACAAAAAAAAGATAATAATAATAATGAAAAATATATAAAATTGAAATGAATATGAATGAAATGTAAATGATAATGAATGATTGGATGGGTAAAAATATTATTAATAATAATTTTATATTTTATTCGTGCAAAAATTTCATTTTTTGTGTGTGTGTGTGTATAAGTACTTTAATTCAAGAGACGTCACATTTTCTGAACAGTTAAATGTTTCGTCTTTTAAATGTACATTTTTTTTTGAATCATTTATTCATTAATTAAATAAAAATATATGGTGTCTCGTATGCAATATTAAGAATTTTTTATTTAGAAATATAAAAAATGAAAAATTTGAACTAATCGAAATTTTCAGTGAAAATTATTCATATTAAATTTAAAGCTGATCCATGTCCATCCTATTCTGATTTTAAAAATTATACTTAATTGAACCAATAATATCAGTTCAAGTCAGTTATACAATAATAAATAATAATATGCACATCACTAAATAAAATTTACAACAAAAGAATCATTTATATTAATGACGACTCAATATAAAGAAAGAATCGTGCAAAATACTAACAATAATAACGATAATGATGAATGAAAAGTTTATTGACACATACACTCTAGAAAACCATAAATAAAATATATAATTCAGAGTATGTGCAAGTTTTATTAATCACAAATTCATTATATATGTATGTGTCTGTAATTAATGATATTTTGTTTATTTATAACTGTCGTTTTATAATTTCATCGAACTTAAAAAAATACAAATTCAAGTTAAAATCATGATTTGCATTAAAATGACTGAATGATTCAATGTCATTCTTTGATCGACCCTCTTTAAAATTAAATCGTACACATTTTTTACACTCAATAAAATGCTTTAAATCTGGTATAAAATCAAACAAATTATGAATGAAGGCAAAAAAAAATCTCAGTCCACCCAGAAAAAAAAGTTAATTTATTCAAAGTACGTGATAAAACATTAATTAAACCAAAACAGTAAAAATTAAACAAGTAGATTAAAGAATAATAAAATCTTTGGGATCAGTCCCTTTAGTTAAATTATTATTACATTAAAAATGTCACTAAGTTAATTAAAAAAAGGAAATTTTTTCATTAATTATCACAGTTACTGATATCACTTCAAGCAGAAAAAAAAATGAAAAAGTCAAGAATGTCCAGGAAATTTGTAAGTCAAATGAAAACATATACATTTGAATAAGCGCATTAAGAGGAGGAGGATGCCAAATCTCCCAAAACCAGACAGGGGCACCGTTTAATGCCTCCACAATCCAGGACGAGACATCATAAATCTACACAAGCAATTACCATGAAATTTACATCGCTGAACGTCGGAAAGACCATGTGTTCCAACATGGTTACGGCAAATGCAAAAATGTCAAAAAGATTATGGTTTAACTCAACAAGAACAAGAAGAACGTCAAGAACCTCGAAGACGGCCACAGTCCTATCAAAATGGTAACCTTGGAAACAATTGATTATTTTGTTATCTAAAATATTAAATATTGTAATTTTAAGATGAAGTATTTAAGTAAAGCAAAGAAGAAGATGCAAGATTAACCGACTTGGACAATTCGAGCCTGATATGACTATAATACACAATCCAATAATAGCAAAACAATTTTTGTGTAAATTACAATTAAAAAAAAATAAGTACGTACTGGTATTTGAACAAAAAACAGATCCTTTTTTCCCTCCAATTTAATTATACGGATTATAAATTTAATTTTTTTTTCTTTAAATTAATTCGTTTGTTTAATATACTCCACTTTTTATAAAATTATCGTAAAATGTGTAGCAACAGCTTATAAGCATTTATAACAAAAGCACTATTCCTCTTGTCTTATATTTAATTTAATGAATATTTTAAATATAAAAATTGTAATTCAGACACCCTCAATCTCTCTGTCGCTCAAGAAAAAAAATATGGGTATTGACCAGATTTAATTTTTTTTCTATAAAAATTATATCTTAAAATCTAGATGGTGTAAAAAATTAACACAGCAAAAAAAAAATCTAAATAATAAGGGTGATAAAAATCACGCAGAAGTTTATGTTTTGGAAAACGAAAATTAAGAAGAAAATTAATCTGTAAAAATTATACAGTAGCACATTTTTTTCTGTTGTCTTATCTGGTCCTTTATATTCATTAACAGAAGAGGATGTTGATGAAACTTAATTTATATTTTGTTTTAATAGCATTAATTTTGAGGGCTGGTCGTGCGTAAGATTATATTTTTATTCATTTTGTTTTAAATTAAAAATAAAACGTGATTTCAAGGATCAAATACAAGCCAACTAATTTTTTGTATGAATTTTAACACCTGATTTTTTTTCTTATTTTCAATTGAAATTAAATTCAATTAAATTTTATTTTGCTTTCATATTTGTAAAGAAACTATTAAAATGATATTAAAGAAATTTATTCAAAAATTTATTTAATCACAATAAAAAAAGACATTTCACGGTTCTCTTACCAAAAAATATCACATAATTCACTCATAATTTTCATTATTTTATTATGACAATTTTCATGTTCTTTTAACAAAAATAATATCAAGCAAACTAATTCGAAAAATTTAATTTTCGAGTTTAACACAATCACTTTGCCTTTTTATGCGTACAATAAATAATTACCAAAAGTTGATGATAATTTTCCCCAAAATTCAACAAAAAAAAAATAAATTACTTTGTATCGTCGTCAGATACCGTCAAATTTACTGCTATTGTCTTATGATAATTCATAATTTTATATATTTTTACTACTCATTTTTAATGTAATTATGTTGATTGTTGTTTCATTTGCGGTATTTAGTTTCATAGTGTGACAACATAAGACAAGCACAAAAGTCATTAAGTATATTCATAGTAATAATAATAATAAAGAGTAAAAAAAATGATTATCACAATACTTGTTGTGATAAATAATTTTTTTTTGTGTGAAAGATACAACAAGTTGCAGTGTGTCAAAAAATTATTATGAGTGAAAATGAAAAAATGTACTAATGTAATAATAACAAAAGAATAGAAATAATAAAATCGTAAAGGTAAGACAGCAGAAAGAAATAATTTTAATAATAATTTGATGATAATGAATGTTGCGCACTTTTATTATCATCATTATTATAACAATTTTTACATTTGAATATTATAAATTTATTAAAAAAAGCGTATAATAATAGTTATAATGAAATATTACGATTAAAGAAGATGGCGAATTATGTTTCTTTTTAATGAAATTAGCGGCGCATGCAAGACATACCGCCATGATAGTGAAACTGTATATTATTTGTAGGAAATTCTTATCTTATGGTTGCACGTTATTCGATTGTACACTGTAAGGTTGGAGTGATTCGGATGTCTACCGCATTTTACACGTAGACAGAAATTAACCTTTAAACGCTCTAAACAAAAGATCCAAAATTTTAGTGAATTAGCTAGTAGTGATTGGTCTGAAGTTCCTAAATCCTTACCACTAGAGATTGGAAAGCCTGCTCCGGTCCCTTTAGATTGCTAGCGCCAAAATCCACATCTGTATCGACAGTCAAGATTTACATCCAAATCAATCTCGTTATAACGAAGTTAACCTTGTTTGAGTGACGGGCCACAACAATGTGCATGGTAGCGAACAAGCCGATATACTTGATAGAAATAGCATTTCTGATATAAATTATGCACCACCATGATAAAGAGAATAGACATTTCTGGCAATGGGAGTCAAATTAGGAGAGTACTCTAAGACAGAGTCGTCTCTTCATCAAGGAGCCTGATTCATACAACTTTTATGGACAACTGATCCGATTGAACACTTTCCTGAGCCGAATCAGGTCTAGTAAACTTCTTAAATTTAATTGATTCACTAGCTTTGGTTCCTTCTTCATCAGATATAATGATGAAGTGGTTTATGCAATGGACTCGTCTGTAGTGCTGGCTCTTTTCCATGGGGATCGCCCTTAACCGAGTAAAAGGAACTGAATTGACGCTAAATTGTCGGATCAAGCTGAAGCATTCAAACTTGCTGGAGAAACTTTTTTCCTTAACAATATTCAAATATAAGCAGTAGAAAAAGACGTGATTTACACTGTCAAACAAAAACCAGTGGGACATGCCAGTGGGAACCTAGTGGGGCCAGTGGGATTTTCCCACTGGTCCCACTGGCACCAGTGGGACCAGTGAGAGACCAGTGGGACACCAGTGGGACTCCAGTGGGGCCAGTGGGACCAGTGGGAAACCAGTGGGAGACCAGTTGGGCCAGTGGGACCAGTGGGAAAAACTTGACCAGTGGGAGAACCAGTGGGACACCAGTGGGACCAGTGGGCACTGAATACCAGTGGGACATAAGTGGGAGAATACACACCAGTGGGACACCAGTGGGACTCCAGTGGGACAAGTGGGACCAGTGGGAAACCAGTGGGACACCAGTGGGACTCCAGTGGGACAAGTGGGACCAGTGGGAAACCAGTGGGACACCAGTGGGACCCCAGTGGGGCCAGTGGGACCAGTGGGAAACCAGTGGGAGACCAGTGGGACCAGTGGGAAACCAGTGGGACACCAGTGGGACCCCAGTGGGGCCAGTGGGACCAGTGGGAAACCAGTGGGAGACCAGTGGGGCCAGTGGGACCAGTGGGAAAAACTTGACCAGTGGGAGAACCAGTGGGACACCAGTGGGACCAGTGGGCACTGAATACCAGTGGGACATAAGTGGGAGAATACACACCAGTGGGACACCAGTGGGACTCCAGTGGGACAAGTGGGACCAGTGGGAAACCAGTGGGACACCAGTGGGACCCCAGTGGGGCCAGTGGGACCAGTGGGAAACCAGTGGGAGACCAGTGGGGCCAGTGGGACCAGTGGGAAAAACTTGACCAGTGGGAGAACCAGTGGGACACCAGTGGGACCAGTGGGCACTGAATACCAGTGGGACATAAGTGGGAGAATACACACCAGTGGGACACCAGTGGGACTCCAGTGGGGCCAGTGGGACCAGTGGGAAACCAGTGGGAGACCAGTGGGGCCAGTGGGACCAGTGGGAAAAACTTGACCAGTGGGAGAACCAGTGGGACACCAGTGGGACCAGTGGGCACTGAATACCAGTGGGACATAAGTGGGAGAATACACACCAGTGGGACACCAGTGGGACTCCAGTGGGACAAGTGGGACCAGTGGGAAACCAGTGGGACACCAGTGGGACTCCAGTGGGGCCAGTGGGACCAGTGGGAAACCAGTGGGAGACCAGTGGGGCCAGTGGGACCAGTGGGAAAAACTTGACCAGTGGGAGAACCAGTGGGACACCAGTGGGACCAGTGGGCACTGAATACCAGTGGGACATAAGTGGGAGAATACACACCAGTGGGACACCAGTGGGACTCCAGTGGGACAAGTGGGACCAGTGGGAAACCAGTGGGACACCAGTGGGACCCCAGTGGGGCCAGTGGGACCAGTGGGAAACCAGTGGGAGACCAGTGGGGCCAGTGGGACCAGTGGGAAAAACTTGACCAGTGGGAGAACCAGTGGGACACCAGTGGGACCAGTGGGCACTGAATACCAGTGGGACATAAGTGGGAGAATACACACCAGTGGGACACCAGTGGGACTCCAGTGGGACAAGTGGGACCAGTGGGAAACCAGTGGGACACCAGTGAGAGACCAGTGG
>LN483374.1:26592-67799 GCA_900002565.1 Culicoides sonorensis | reverse complement strand
TACCACTGGAGTCCCACTGGTGTCCCACTGGTGTGTATTCTCCCACTTATGTCCCACTGGTATTCAGTGCCCACTGGTCCCACTGGTGTCCCACTGGTTCTCCCACTGGTCAAGTTTTTCCCACTGGTCCCACTGGCCCCACTGGTCTCCCACTGGTTTCCCACTGGTCCCACTGGCCCCACTGGAGTCCCACTGGTGTCCCACTGGTGTGTATTCTCCCACTTATGTCCCACTGGTATTCAGTGCCCACTGGTCCCACTGGTGTCCCACTGGTTCTCCCACTGGTCAAGTTTTTCCCACTGGTCCCACTGGCCCCACTGGTCTCCCACTGGTTTCCCACTGGTCCCACTGGCCCCACTGGAGTCCCACTGGTGTCCCACTGGTGTGTATTCTCCCACTTATGTCCCACTGGTATTCAGTGCCCACTGGTCCCACTGGTGTCCCACTGGTTCTCCCACTGGTCAAGTTTTTCCCACTGGTCCCACTTGCCCCACTGGTCTCCCACTGGTTTCCCACTGGTCCCACTTGCCCCACTGGTGTCCCACTGGTATTTATTCCCCACTGGCCCCACTGGTTTTTGGTCTCCCACTGGTCTCCCACTGGCCTCCCACTGGTATCCCACTGGTCCCACTGGGCCCCACTGGTTTCCCACTGGCCCCACTGGTCCCACTGGTTTCCCACTGGTTCAAATGTCCCACTGGTTACCAGTGGGAAACCCCACTGGTTTTTGTTTGAGAGTGTAATGTTGGAAGATTTTTTCAAAAGTTTATTGAAATCAACCAAATTAATTGCGATAATTATAGCACATCTCATTAACTGCTTAATTTTGGTTTTCATCATTACTTGAAAAAAATACATAAAATTCTAATGCATTCTAATTATCTAATTCCTGTTTGCATGCTTCGTCCCACAGAAAAAAGAGAGAAGGAGAAAAAAAAAACATAATGATTATACCAAAACACTTACCACTAAAATAATTACAGATAATTATTTTTGAGATTTTTTTTTTTGAACATAAAAAAATTAAACTGGTTTATTAAAAAAAAAATAAATTTGTTGTTCCTACATTTTATGTTAGTTAGTCTCGCTTTAGAATCATTTTAATGATGATAAAATAAAATAAAATAGGTACCAATTAGAATTTTAACACACACACAATATTTATTTACTAGATTATATTTTGATCTCATTCTGTGTGGCTCATTTTTTATTGTATTTTATTATAAAATTATCTGTTTTTAATTTAAAATTTATTTATATAAATGAATTAAGTTTTTTTTTTTCAAATAAAATGAAAAAGAAAAAATATATATAAATGAATGAATTTTAAGGTGTGTATCATTATTATCATCATCACATGTTTAAACAACACAATGCATGTTCATACACACACACACACTGAATCGTGGATTGGACCGGATGTGTTTTAATCTTTTTATACGGTTTTTTTTTATTATTATTTTAAATGAATTTTTTTTTATAACTTAAGTGAAATGTGGATCATTGATGATATAAAAATTGAATTTATTATAACAAAATATTTTGAATAAGGAAATATGTGTGACGAATTCGAATATTATTTAAATAAGTTAAAACTCCTAAAATTTCCTTGTTTGAATTGACCGTTTCCTGTTCGCAAAAGAATCCTCTTCGTTAGTTAATTTTTAACAATATAGATTTAAAGCGTTAAGAAGCGTTTTGTGAAAGAAAATATTGAAAAAATATCAATTGTCTTAAAAATTCCCATTATAAACAAAAACACAAGCAAATTTTCTTACTTGTTGAATATTTTCTCATCCTTTTATTTCTCTATTTACTCCATTTAAATAACACTAATTGTTTTTCACACTTTTTACTTTTTTAAATGGGTGCCACTTACACACAAAAAAACCGCTTTTAAATATTCATAAAGTGTAAAAAAGGAATGAAAAACAAACAACTGAGATTTTTTTGGCTTTTAACCTTTTTTCATTCATTCATCGACATCATCACAGCTTTTTCCTCTTCCAGGCTTATAATCAATGTAATGATGATAAATAAACGAGAAGAACAAAAAAATTCAAAAGTTTGCATAAGATTTAAATGGTGCTAAATAAATTGTTCTAAAACAACACAGTAAGCAACATAAAAAGGGGTGTTTTCCCATCAATTAATTTTTTTTTTTTCATTATTCATCTTCGTCTTCCGCTTTTTTTTGTAGTCATAGTAGTAAAATTCCAAACAAAAAACAAAATATATAGAAGAAAAAATTAAAACCAACAAAAAACTTTATGAACAGAATTTTTATGATGATGATATTGTTTTCTACAGTTTTAACTTAATTACTTTCAAATAAATGATCGTTTAGTTAACTTTTTTTTGTATGCTAAAGCAAGTAAAGTAAAAATGAAAATTATAGACTGGCATCAACCAACTGTTGCTCATTTACTTTTTTATGTGAATTTTGTGAATAAATGAATATGAAACCAGTAATTAAGTAATCAAGGATTGTCTTCTGTAAAATTTAGCTAGAAAAAGAATTTGCACAGTGAAATATAAATAATTAAAACAGATGGACAAAGAGTACGAATTCTGAAAAGGGCTTGAAGTGATGAAGGCTTACGATACAATGTAATTATGTACTGAAATTCCACTGAACAAGCACCAGTCTTCTATCTATAGGCTGCGCGCACCAGGGTTGCCGTATCATTATCTATGTCAATCGTTTTATATATTTTTAGGTCGTCGGCATAAAGGTAGTATTCAAAATCTTCAAGGAACAGAGGTAAGTCAAAGAGCAAAAACCCTAAATTTACAGTACACCGAAAGATACGAACATTTAAACTGAAATTGTTTGTAATGAAGCAATTTTACCAAATATTTTACAATTCCGTTAAATTTACTAATTTTATAATTCGATTTTTAGTCTTTCACCGATAAATTACTTTTCCAGTCAAATTTATTTAAAAACAGAAAATGTTCATCCTTATTTAAACGAGAAAAAAACATCTAATGGGAATAAAATCAAAAATAGCCTATTTTTCCAAAAATTGTGTGAAAACATTGCTAATAATAATTTTCTTAGCATTATTTTTCGCTTTTACCATTCCAACATGCTTGAATATCAATGAATCAATTCACTTGGGGGCTTCCAACAACAAAAATAGTATCATTACATTATTACTCTACATATCTTAACTTATGCTCATACTTATGTTTATGGTCATAATATACAACAAAATTAATCCCTTTTATATGGATAAAAGAGGAAAAAAGAACAACAAATAAAGCAAATTAGTGACATCATGTATGATGCTCTTTCTACTAATTCTGACCAAAACACGAGGGAAAATGATTATATTTATCTTTCAATTATTAATAATATTACTATTTATATTGTAATAATTGTATAAGAAAAAATGAATGAGGTAAATTTTTATCATAATAAGATATTTATCGTTAGAATCTCATCTTTCATGTCTCGCGTTCACAAGCAAGTGTGTATTTAATAGATTATTACCTAAATAAAATTATGTTTTATTGTCTTTATTATTGGCATTAATAGGTATAAATGTAGAATACTAATGATATTTTCTTAACTTTTTATTATCACTTTTATGTCCACTCATGTGTATGCCTTTTTTTCTGCACAGGAAAAAAAATCTGTTGTTGTATGTATGATAAATATCAGTGTATGCAGGAAAATCGTAAATTATTTCATTATCAAGATGACTTTTAATATATTTTATATCTTGTACTATTATTATTGTTATAGCAAAGTACAAAAAAAAAAGAAACTGGAGGATTTTAATTGAAATAATATGCAATGCCATTATTGTTTTTATTGTCATGAACTATGAAAAGAGATGTCCATTTAATAAATTTATTACCTCTATCTGGATTAAATGAGTTTTTTTTTCCTTTCATTTCAAGGTTTATGTCAGAGTTAATTTTTTTTTGTTCATAAAAAATGATTTATATTATTTTGTGACCAAAAAAAGGTTTCATATTAATAAGCTCCAAATCTTTAAATCTCGTTTATTTCTTCATTTACATTCATTAAAGTACTCGCATTAATCAATTATTTTATTTAAACTCCAACCCTTTCCTTAAAAAAATCAAAAAAAAAACAATGAAACAGATTTTATCTGTATTTCATTTCATCACTTTGTTTTTTTTTTCAATTCACTCCTCATTTTTCATTGTTGAAAATAAACAAGTTGCAACACAAAAAAAAATACCATCGCTAATGAACAGATAAACAATGCTATTATACAAGTAAATAAAGTACTGACACAAAAATGAAAAAAAAAAAAATTGTACACGATACTAAACCAATAATTCCACTAAATAAACGGTTTCTATGGGATTGTAAAAAAAATTTAAAGCAACAAGAAATTAAAAAAAAAACTCGGTGAAAAAAGGGTGATAAGAAAAAAATTAACCCTTTATATTTGCATACTAAATTTCTTTTGATTATTACTTTTATTATTATTTAAACAATAACATGCTGTTAACAAACACAAAAAAAGAGTGTACAAGGAAAAAAATATGATAATCACAATTATTTCTTATTATCATTATTGTTATAATAAAGATGTAATAATATTCTCCACAACAACGTTTTTTTTTTGTTTAATTTTGATTCTGAGGTTCATGAGTGAGAGTAAGGGTATGACGATGATAAAAATGAAAGGGTTGATTTGTGCATATTTTCTCTTTTTTTTCTTCTTAATTATAATATTTAGGGATAAAAGAGTTAGGGGCCACAATAAGCTGATTTGTTATGCATTTAATTTGATTTTGGCTGGTGTATTTTTTTACCGTCTTATTAAATAAAATATGATTGTAAGAAATTGGGGAAAAGATGGTCAATTTATGAGAAAAAAAGTATAATAATTATACTTTAAATGATTTTAATTAAATAGACAAACAGTTTTTTATTTGAATTTTGCGCTTTTTTAATATCATAAATATTTTTTTTTAACTTTTCACAATGAATCATATCTAAATAGATCTTGACATCTTTAAACATTTGAATATTTAATCAGTCATTTCCTTTCTCTTTGAATTAATTCCATTCGAACTTTGAAAATTGATTTGAATAATTTTTTATTAGTTTGATATCATCATTTTTTTATTTATATTTTGTAAGAAGTAAAAAATCACCACACACATCAAACTATCATCACACTTTTGGAATCAAACTGTTACAAGACATTTTAATACTATTTATATTTATGTATCAAGAATCAAAAATATAAACACATTAAACAAATATAACACGGTTTTAACGTCACAATCCATTAGAAATTTGGTTTATCATTTATTAATTTTTTTTGTCAACAAATTTACATTTTATCGATGAAATTATTACTACAACCATCTTGTGCGTTATGAAATATATTTATCGCATTTCCTCTTGGATTTTTAATGAAAATACGATGAATTGAAAGACGGTTCTGTCCGACTAGAATTTAATTTTGGTGAATCAGGCGAATCCAAAAAGGTCATGCCGTTCGATTTCATGAGCAAATGAGCCGTGACAAGGAACAAACTGAAAAGAAAATGCAGATTTAACAACTTTGAATCTGATTTCTTCTGAAGTCAAGAATAGAATCATGGCGACCAATAGGTGCTTTTATGGGCTACAACGACATCTCCTTTCCAAACTCTTGACCAACAAAATCAATTATGTAAGACACTCATAAAGCCAGTAGCATTATATGAATCGTAAACCTGGCCAACCACCAAGAGCGATAAAGAACTACCCCTTTCATACAAGAGCAAAAAACTGCGAACTATATGCGGTGAAACGTGAATTCGAATAACCAAACATAATCCGGGCATTTAGAACGCGAGGACCCTATTCGAACCCTAACAACCTGTTTCCAAAATGATCCAGATGGCCATCGAGATTTTGAACGACCTAAAGCAAGGTAAATTAACAACATTCAATCGGATCTGAGGACGTTAAACTGGGAGTCAGCTAAGTAAGAAAGAATCTTATTTATTGACCAGACCAGCTTGTATTGCAATGCATGTGTTTCTTTGAACTTAAACTTACGTTTCAAATTTCATTTAATAATTCTCTGTTATAATTTTTATCATCTTATAAAATAGGCAAAGAAACATTAAAATAAAAACCGATAAAAAGCACCAGAAACCATGCCTTATTTTTTCTTTAAATGAATGAAATATATTAGAAATGACTCAAATTATTAGTAAATCAAACAAACACCTATTTTTTACGGTGATTATTTATTCAAATTCTAGCATAAAATCGTAAATTTATGAATTAAAATTGCTAATTTAGCCTACACACCAAAACTATTTTATAAAATTTTAACTAATTTTAACGAAAAAAAAACATTATCTTATAACGTATAGACACAATGTTTATTTGTTCAGATGGTCTTTTATCTATACTTATTTTTTTCATTTCTTTTTTTTCTTCTTTTTTAATGAATAAGAATTTTTATCGATAAATTATAACAGTTTTAAGGTTTGTTTGAAAGAAATATTTAGAAAAAAAATAACGTATTTAGAGATAAAGGTAGTATTTTATTTATTTTTACTTTTTTTTTAACATAACAATACTGTGTCAATGTTAATCAATGAAGTGATTGAAATAATGTCTGTTTTATGTTTGTTTTTATTTTAGTATCATGTCGTGAAGTATTTCCTTTTTTAGTTGATTACCGATAGAGAGACCTACTTCAATGATATTTGAATTTTATGTGTATTTTTTTAATGTGTTAATAATCAGATAATGATGAATTTAATTGACGGAATTTATTGAGTGGGATCTTATTTTTGTATGAGAAATAGGAACGAAAAATAAAGTTATTTGTTATAACTGTTAGAAAAGTCGAGGTTAAATACATATTAAAGTGACCTCAAAGCTCATCAGTCAATTGAGCCGTCAATTCTCCTAACACTTTTATCATCTTTGAACTTTATTCTTTTAAGAAACTTTTGTCATACACTGTACATATGTTACAAGCACAACTTGCAATAGACATGATACACACGATCTCTACATATGTTTCATCATCGTTTCATTGCTGATGTTAACAAATATAAGTGCATTTTTTCCATATAAACACAATTCACACAAATTAACTTTGTCTTGTTTGTTGTTCTTTTTCTTTCTTAACAAAATATATTATAAATTACATTTCATATCATCATCATCATGATTTACTTACATTTCAACAGTAAATTGAACGAAACATCAAAAGAATAGCAAAAAAAACACAAACCATGAACTCTCTGGATGCTGGTGTAGTTTCTGTCTGCGTTTACTGACCAGAGAAAAAAAAAGTTTTCTTCTGTAGATGAAACATATAAGTAAATGATGAGTCGAGTGTAATGTAGGCGGTTAAACTTAGATATAAATGCGATGTGTTTATAGGAAATATTTAGTGAGATGTGGGCGTTGAGGTGTTAAAAACAACAATCGTTAATCAAATATATAATAAACAGGATCAGCTTCATTGCAACGTACGTGTCTTAAGTATGAAAAATATTAATAGTAATGTGACTGCTTAAAATACAAATTTATCATAACAGTTGTAGCTCAATTTGAAGAAAATTAAACAAAAACTTATCTGCATCCCTTGCATAATTTTATTCCAAACAATTTTGTACTAAATTGGTCATAAAACAGCCACTTAAACATCTTTCATGAAACCAACCATCAAAAGTTTTAATTTCCATAATTAAACTCAACCTTAATTACCCCAGCTATTCAACAATTTACAAAACAAAATAATTATCATATTTTCTTTTACAATTAGACTTATAAAAGAAAAACTTTTCCCTTCATTCGGAATAATAATATTAATATTTCCCATCGTACTGTTTTAATTACTCCACGGAAAAAGAGCAGAAAAAGTTTGTTGATGTTTTTTTTGTTATTTCAGTTTTAAAACAAGAAAAAGGAAGCAAAAAACAAGACAAATTCATGACAAACTGTGTTCAGTGTTGGATAACCAAATAAATAATTGTGGAACTCTAAATTAAAAAGAAGTGAAAAAAGAAAACATTTGTTTAAAATAAAAAAAAGAGGAAGAGAGTAAAAAAAATGAACTTATACAAAAAGTAAAATCATGTACAGTCATTCTGACTTACCAATGTTAAAACGGAAAATAATTTCCACTTTGCTTTTCCTGTTCATATGGAAACAACACGGAAAAGTAATTAAATAAAAAATTCTGACTGTTAACTTTTTATAAATGTTTCTCATTTTTTTTGTAGCAAATTTGCTATTCTTTTAAGACACAATTAAAACAAACAATCATGTTTTAATGATCCAGTTGGTCATTTTAATGTTTTGATGTTTAATTATACAATAGTGCACCACCGCGGTCTCAAAGAGTCCTATTGTGATCATCAAGTCACAAGGGAATCGGAAAGGTCAAAATAACATATGAAATTATGATGATTACAAGATAACATTATCTAAGAGTTCACTTTTGATAGGCTTTTCTTGGCGTACGTTGTCCTGACTTTCATATTGGATGAAATTTCAAGGTTTGAAAGTTACAAGTAAAAAGCTTTAATTAAAATTTTCAATTTCTTATGGATCTTTGCAACATCATCACGTTCCTGAATATTGTTGCTACCAAAATCGATACTCTCTTCAAAAGTGCTTCTTGTAATAATTAATATAAGCCTCGCTCTGAGTCTTATTTTTATTTAAAATCATGAAATTTTTTTTTTTTTTTCATTTAAATTGTAGTTTTTGTTGTTGTTCTATGAGCAGTGGTTTTAATTTTATTTTTTCTTCAATTTACGTAGCAGGATTACTTTTTTATTTTCTTTTTGTCTTTTTTTTTCCTTTTCTTCATTTATTATTAAAAAATAAAATTAATAAAATATATGAGAACTGTGAATGAATGAATCATAAATGTCGGATGCCAAAGAGGAAAATAATTATTTTACTAAAGCCTTAATTTAATTTCTTTTTCCTTATTATAACGTTACAGTTTTTTCATTCTTTCATACTCTGCATGTCATTTTTCATTTCATTTTTTTTAATTTTAAATAAGAATTTAATTTATTTGCATGTTATTTTTTTTTATTCACTTATTAAAAGAAAGTTCTTTCTTCTAAGTTAAAAAGAAAAATATTGTGGAGAAATTAATTAAGAATTTTTCTGCCTTCTAGTACTTTTTTTAATATAATTTTTTTATTAATTTTTTATAAAAATATAGGAAAAACATTCAGAGGGGAGCATTAAAAATGTATGAATAACAAAAGAACATAAAGAAAGAAATAAAGCAAAATTATAATAAGACCGGAAATTAAAACTGACTTAATTGATGTTTAATTGTTGTACCGTACTAATTATATTTGTATATAAATAAAAATAAGCAAGGAAAAAAATGTAATTAAAATAACATTTTTGCGGTTTTCTTCCTTGCACCATTAGTGTTATTTTTTTGTTTTTGTTTTGATTGTTTGTCCTTAATTGTGATTTGGCTTCATGGTAATTATAATTAGTACAAAGTGTGATCTACAGAATTATTTATCCCCAAAATTAAAGCGACACATTCATTAAACACTGCTCGCTTTCTTAAAATAAAATTAATTATTTAAATGAGGGTCGTTGACATGAATGATGACAGTTTGCCGTGAAAATATGATTGAACATTATTTTTTTTGGAGAGTGTAAGAGGAAGTGTATACAGAAAAAAAAGTAATTAAGCGTCATTAGGTAAACTAAAAAAATGTTTAGATTTCACGCGTATTTCATCAAGATAATTTGTTACCTTACACGGACTTATGACTTTCCTATATACTCATTTAATCACAATTCCAAATAATGTATGAAAAAATAATGATAAATTAAGCAAAAGGTGTTAGAGAAATTATTATTTTATTTTTGTAGTCTTTTGATTGTTATAACAAAGAATTATAAAACCATAAAATTAGTTAAACAGTGTCATCGTCGTCGACATATTATTAAATTTCAACACTTTTATGCCGCATACTACAAACTACACACAAAAATTACGAGTAATTATATTTTTTTTGTGTCTTTTCATATATATGAGAGAAGGTAATTTTTGGTTAAAATCATTATTTTTTTTGCTGTCATTATTTTTACTTCTATTGTATTTTAAGCTTATTTTGTTTCGGTTTGAAGAATATTTTTGTCACAAAAACGTGATAATTTATTATTTTTTTTTTGCGTACTAAAATGAGGATGAAGTTTGAACAGACCATATTGTGCAAACCCATTTATCATCATATCTGATGAAGATGGAATCAATTCTAGTGAATCAACAAAAACTTAAAAGTCCACTAGACCTGGATCAGTTCAGAAAAAGGCCCAAACCTTCTTAGAATACTGGCCCCGATCAGACACCTTCACTTTTATGATGGAATCATGACTGATGGCAGCTTAACTGGCGATATAGATGCAAATGTAGGCTCTAGCAATCCCTGAGCATATGAGCGGAATATTACGGTGGCACTCTTTGCTTGAGAGATTTTCGCAAAATGATCATTTACATATCACTTATCAATAAAATTAAGACTCTAAAATGAAATAATTTTCAAAATGACTTTCAGAAACTTCACACTCATGTTATAATTGCACTTCAGTTGTTAATTTTTAAAAAATGTTGAAGTCACAGTATAGTGACGCTTAATTACACGGACAAAATTCATTATTATTATTATTTTTTTTGTTTGTTTGTGTCTCACTTGTTTGATTGTTAATTTCTAAACAACATGCATATGTGTAACAAGAATTCCTTCATTCAAACATTAACATTATGAGCTTTCATGGAACTGGAAAAATGGAACATGGAATTGACAAATAAAAAACTCCATAACAAAAAAAAAACAAAATAATTTAATGACAAACATTTTATTTTTACTGCTCGAACTTAACCCAATAAAATTAAATTGGTGATTAAAATTTATTTTTTAAAGATAAAAAATACCTCAAAAATCTGTTTTGAATATTAAATAATCTTAAAATAACAATTAAATTTCATTCTCGTTGTATTTGAATGTTAAATAAACCATTTTACAGCCACAACATGTTTATTTAGAAGCAAATAACTAATTTACAGTGTTAAGAACACATGTTGCCATCCATATTTGTTTTAAAAAATAATAATGAAATAATTACACTTTGTGAATACTAATTTAATTAAGAAATCTGAAAAAAAACATTTTTTTTTTAATTTTTAAGTAGAATGAAGGTCCGTTTGTTCATCATTCATCCGTCCAGCAGAAAAAAATGCTAATAAAAATTAAAATATAGATAATAACATTAAATCAAGTGAAACACAAAAGTACGTGTTGTAATTTTTTAATAAGTTTATAATGTGTTTTTTTTTCGTTAAGTGAGTAAAAGGTTAAAAAAATAATGAAGCGGCAATGTTTTATTCTGTCTGTCTTGTGACAATTTCTAAGAAATATCATTTGAATATTCTCATTATTTTAATATTATAATTATACGTAAACAAGAGGGAATTTAAATTGTACTTACAATATAGCACAAACATTTGTAAAACATCATTAAGCCTCATAAGAAAACACGATGAAATTTAATCCATTTAATTAAAAACTTGTTAAACACACAATTGTGCTTGTACAAACCACGAAATTTTAATTAAAATAATAATATGTTAATTACAATCAAGTTAAAAATAAGAATTAGGGGTCGTCTCACTAGGAGTGCTGTTAACATTTATTATCATGATCACATGGATTTAATTAATTATTGTTCTTCCTTTTTCCTTGTAAAATTTCACCTTTTTTTATACGCTTAAAATAAAACAAAAAAAAAACAAAATATCATTAAAATAAATATACGTTCATTAACTTTTCTTTATTTCTGATAAAGTACGAGTTTATGCTCTTGATAATCTCTTCATTGATTGTCATCACACTGTGAATTCAAGTGGTTTGTTGTTGATGGCATGACAAGGAAAATTGTAACTCGAAAGAAATAGCAAAGATTTCTTAACTATACATGTAAATTTATTTTTTTTATTTTCTCATTACAATTAATTCAAGGATTTAAGGGAAAATGTAAATTATTTAAATGAATTCACTGGGGGGAAAATTTCATTTCATTTCATTCAAACGAAATATATATCAATATTGTAATTAATTGTATCGAATCGTTTCTCATTCTAATACATTTTCAGACGAATATCAACAATAAAATTACATTACAATTTGATTGAAATTACTTTTTCATTATGGAATGGAGAAGAGATAATTGTTATTAAGTGGTGATTAATCCAGATTGATTGAAATTGACTCATCGTTTATTCATTGGAAATTTATACGAACACAGAAGGAAATTGTGGAAAATCTTTTAATCCAGTCAAAATACTCTTGCAGATTTTTCAATTTCATTTCTTGTAGAGTAATTATGTCAAAAGCTAAAGACGAATAGAAGTAGTGGAGTAGTAAAGCAGCATGTATTCAAGAAAATAAATTATGTAAATGGGGAGAAATTGAACAATTCACCATTTAATTAATATTGGCGCCATGTAATATTACCACTAATTGCTGGTCTAGTTTTTTATAGATTTTTTTTTCAAAGGATTAGTGTCATAATGAAAAAATATGTCATATTAAGTTGGCTTTGATATTCAGGGTGTTGATTATTTATTAAGAGTTCATCGATGTTTGATTAGCTCCTTTTGCGTTTCGACCTTATTTCTAGGTCAGTCCCCACAGAAGAGAACCAACACTCAGACCTACAGACACGTTCATTGTGCTGACCCGTCATCATCATCAGAAGGTTTTAGCTTTAATCCTGTCATCTCAAGCAGTCACCACCTTCATTTAGCCTTCAACTCAAATTGAGTAGCCGGACAAGGAAATGTGAGATACTGAAGTTTCATATCCGAAGCGAGAATCGAAGTGCCAAGATTAATTGATAGTTCATGAAGCTAACCGTTCAATTCCCACAATTTAATGCAACATCAAATTTAATAAAACTTTACGGTTTCCACACATTTTTCAATGTTATTATACAAGTCTAGAATAAGGAGTCCAATAATAAGTTTATAAGTGGTTCGGGTATTTAACAAATGATTGAGAGAGTAAAAAAAAATAAAATAACAATTTATTTGAATGAGTTTACAGTAGTTTGTGAATTGGATGTTTTGAAGAAGAAAATTTCTTATAAGGATGGAATGACTCAGGATTTTTGATCTGTCTTAAATTGAGTATATGCAATGAGATAAATGAAGAATTGCATTGATGTGATATGAGAATGATGATCAAAATGATAAAGAAAAAAACAATGGTGATTCAATGTTAAAAGTGAAGATTCATTCATGAAAACACAATGAAATGCTATAAAAAAACATGTCCATTCAAAAGAAAAAAAATGACCTTGAATAGAAATTATCTTTAAAAATTCTTTGATTATTTAATCAAAAAAAATGTCAAGTATGAAGAATATTTTTTAAAAAAAACATGAATTTCAAAAAAAGTGCCAAAGACGAAATTAACAATCACATATTTTTGATTAAATTCATTTTTTTATCATCGTTCTCATGTTAGATTCATCAGTTTGTTTCAAGGAAAAAAAAAATAAGAACAAGTTGTTGCAAGAAAAAAATTTGTAATTTTACAGATAAAAAACCTGACCCAGGCATTAATTACGTTCCTTGTTTGGGACAAATATGTCGCGTATTTGTAACGTCTTAATATTAAAACAGAATAAATTTTTTGTTTCATATAATTGAATGATGAATGAAAATAAATGAAAAGAATGTATCTCAATTATTGCGAATCACATTTTTTTTAATGAGTTTGTTTCATTATTGAGAATCACAAAGGTAAAAAAATTAAAAAAAAAAGAAATAGTTAGGTAAAAAAACTGCTAAAATGCAATTTCTTTGTCTCTTCTGTTCCTGATGCACAATCACTCTATGTATTGATGTTGCAACACTTCATTATTTTTATCTTTGTTTTTTTATTTTTATATAATTTATTTTCAAACCAAAAGTCAGAGTTAAAAAAAATTAAATTGTCATCGTCATCATCCTTGTGTGCCGCCCTCAATAAGCTACTGTTTTATATTTTTTTTTTCCTTCAATGTTATAACCTTCATTCATTCTTTTAAGTAGGAGAGAGAAAGAGAGAGAGTAAGAAACCGGTAACCGGATGGTCAGTACAATCAATATTAAAAAAATATATATTTAAAAGGTCTGTGAGTAATATTCTCACTTTTTTTTGAAATTTTGCTCTGTAATTTCCTGGCCAATTAAAAATAATAATGATGATGATGATGAATGAATAAAGTACCTTTAATAAAAATTATCTGAGTATGTGTGTGTATGTGTAGTTGTAAAAAGCATGGTAATTACAAATTGGTGCCACTGCCCGGTAATTATATCAAAAAAAAATGAAAAAAATTAAGAGACTATAGAAGAGGAAGAAATTGTCTGACCACTAAAATTTTTATACTTAATGAATTACACAGACACACATTCAATTACATTTCAAAAGAAACATTAAACATTTTATATTTTGATCATTATTTCATTAAAATTTATTTTTAATGGAAATTATATTTTTTAATGAAATTTTGTGCGGTATACAGATTGCGTATTGTTTAAAGTAACAGGTGTGAAATATTGTGAATTTTATTCAAATTTTTATGCCGAATTAGCAACCCGACTGCTGTGTATGTATACACATATTCGGTCGGTGTTTTTCAGTCGGCGGAGTTATTGTGAGTCGGTATTTTTATGGAGGGATTTTATAATACTCAATTTATAAATAAAGTGTGTCAGAAATACAGCAGTGTTTACCATTCATAATCCTGGCAAAACTTCATTTATTCTCTTAAAAGCAATTATTTTACATATCTGTTACAAATTAAAACAGATCTAGAACCGAATTTACATTTTCAGAGAAATTTTAAATACTTGATTCGTTTATGCCAATCCTAACCCATTAACCGCCATTGGTCGATTTTCCCACAAGTAACTTTTGACCAAGATTTCTCCTAGAAGTGTTCAAAATATTTTTTTAAAATTCGTAATAAATTGAGGTATGCTTAAAACACGTCGTGTAGAGCAAAATATTTACTTTCACACAAACAACAAACCCTAGAAGAAAATTTTGCTCTAAACTCAACATTTCTATACTCTAACTTTGAAACGCTCCGTAGTAGACATTTGTGTGGTCCGTAGAAGGAGATCTTTGATTGACACTTTCATTTCCTGTTAATTTGGATGAAAATTTTAAAAATTCTTTGCGGGGTGTAATAATTTTCAGAGGCAGTTAATGGGTTAAATAAGTTCTTTCAGATTAAAATGCCTTGAAAGAAGTTTTAGGAACGTTATTTGATAAAACCTTATCATTCATTGTTTTTTTTTTATAGTTATCAGTTATAAAATCTGATCAGATATTAGAAAACTGTGAATAAAATAAAACATACATGTTTTTATTGATCAAAATTTAAACTGAATCAATTTTCATGCCTCTATAAATAAAAATACTTCGATAATTATCTCTCTTGAAAAATAATTTGGACAACAATAATAAACAGAAGATAATTACAGATGCATGAATTCAAATCCAAACCCCTTTATATAGTAGTAAAAATTTATTTGAATGAGCACAATGATAAATTAAAGCTGTTTAAAAATTGTTATACTTTCATACACAATTAATTTCATGAATATTCGATGTGAAGTATTTTTAAACTATATTATTGTAATTTAATTTTGTTTTTATTGTTATAAAACTGTGAACACATATGAGCGTGTTTGACCATTTAAGATTAACATCATTTTTTTTTTAATTTAATTTATTTATTTATTTATTTTGTATTTGAACATTCTTCTATTCAATATGTTTACCTTATTTTTTTTTAAATTATATTGTTAAACAGTAGAAGACCCATAATAATTTACTTAAAAATTTGAATTGAATCGTGACTCTCAAATTAAACACCATAAATAATAATAATAAAAAGACAAACATCTTTAAAATGCCCTCCCCTCATTTCATTTCATTTCAGTTAAAATGAGTGATGATGGCTCTTGATTAGCATTAATTAGTAGACGCGTTAAAAAATAGTTAATAAATATTATTAAATAATGTGTTAATTCAATTTAAATATTATTTCATTACCAAAATCTATCAAATTAACGTCAAATAAGATCACGATCTTATTATTTTTCTTCTTTTCGTTTAACAAAATACTTTAGATATTAATTTTTTAATAACAAAACAGTTTTTTTATTGTAATTTGATCATCATAGCAGAAAAAATGTTAATAAGACCTTGTTATGACTTGGAAACAGCCAAAAGTAATTAGCATCCAATATATTTAGTCATTATTATATTTTAGTGGATGAAAATGTCTTGTTTATCTTCAATTTAAGTAATTTGCTTCAAGTTTAACAAAAAAAAAATGTAATAATTGAAAATAAACGATTTTTACTTTTTACAGAAAGAAAGAATAACCGTGGATTAAAATTAACTTGTTTACTAATAATAACCATTGATTCGTTCTTGAAGTTTGTATATATTTTTTTCCATTTTGAACAATAATGAGCAAAATGATTATCGATAGGATGACAACGATCATTAAATTGAATCATTATTTTTTTGTTGCTTCTTTAATAAACAAGTCTCTTATTCATGGAAAATTGAGTGGATTCTTGTTTGATTTCAATTAAAATTGTAATTTTTCAGTGGGTGGAACTCGATCAGAATTACTTATAATAAGAAAAATTTCCCTATATTCAGACCTCTAGTAATTGAATTGTGAACTTATCCTTAAAATTTCCTTATTATTATTAAAGTTAGAATTCCAAAACAAAAATGTGTTAATTAAAATCAGACTTCAAACGTGATTTAAAACTTCGGATTATTTTTTGTTCAAAAGCTTGTCATGGTATGATTTGTAGTGTGACATAGAAACAATTTATTTCATCAAATTAATTTTTGAATAAATGATACACCAAAGTTTCTTTTATTTTTTTTTTCAGGGTGTGTCGATGTGATATAAATTAGTTTATAATAAAAAAAACAAGCCACACAAGCACTAAAATTTTAAATTAGTTGAAAATTTCAGAGCTTCTCATGATTAATTTATTGAATCATATTGAATGAATCATAAAAATAACAAAATATTTTATGGATAGGATGAAAGTCTTTAGAATGCCGATATACTTCCTTGAAATTGCATTTCTGCTATCAATTATTCACCAGAACTGCATAAATTCTTACGGAAAGGCCAAGTTTTATTAGCCAAAGTCGTCTCTTCATCAAGGAACCTGATTCAGGTTTTTCTAGACAACTGATCAGATTATACCATGCTGAGCTGAGAGTTGTATTTGGTATTTTCACTGGTCATTGTACTTAATACTATCACCTTAGTCATTTTGACTCTAGAGATCCAATGTACAAGTGCTCTAAACAGGAGGAAACTGCTAAAAATCTACTTTGGGTACAGCCGAAGCATGTTCAGTTGCGTGATATCGCCCTAAGTGAGTACCTTCCCAGTCAGAATTCCATTATTAAGTGAATGGGATTGTAATGTACAGTGGTAAGCATGTAGGACTTTTAATCTTTCAGTTCGATTCTGGCTCCGGCTATTAAACATTACAATTTCAATGTCCCTTTTTCTGCCTATTTAATTTGAGTTAAAAGCTAGATAAAAGGCTGCTTGGGATAACAGAATGGAAGCTAAGCCCCTCGAATGATTATAATGGGTATGCACAATTGGTCCGCCTGATGACCTGAATGCAGACTTAATAGCCATCTGACAAACCTGATCTTATCTGATGGTGTCTTGAACTGAACCAGGTCTAGTAGACTTCTTCTCAATTTTAGTTGATTCAATAGATTTAGTTCTGATCTGAACACTAGGGTCTAATTTTTTTACAAATAAGAGATCTTAAGCTTTTTGAAATTGATTTGAAACATTCAATTATAATTCAATAGTTATTTTCTATGATCCAAGTATTTAATATTAAGAAAAAGTGCATTGAACTAAAAAATACATAAGAGATAAAAGAATGTTGAATGAAAATAATTAAAAACGAAGTAAAGATGTAAAGTAGAAATGATTGCTTTTGGTATAAATTGAACAAATCCCGAACATAACAAAGTAGAAGATGTTAAAAATTAAAGCAGCAAACAAGAAAACAACATATAACACCAGAGGAAGTTCATGAATATGTAAAAACGAACACGAGCATAAATTATTTATTTTAACTTAAAATATGTAGAATAGAGAGCGTAAAAAAATAATAAATAAATACATTTCAGTCAATGAAAATACCTTAAAAGTTAAACAAAAAAAATTTCATTCATTATTATTTAGTTTTTATTTTTCTTCAATGTTATGAGAGAATGTGACTGTATATTTAATTTATTTTATTTTTTTGATATTCTTATAGAGATTGTCTTTTCTATGAGTTTCTAGCTTAGTCAGTGGTCTTTTCGTGTCTTTTTAGTGTGTCGTACTCCAAACCAGTTTATATTTCTTTCTCTTTCCTCTTGTTTATTTTAATGATCATTTTAATCTTTTTTATTATTTTAATTAGTATTTTAAGGTGTCATTTATTGTCAAACAAAATAAAAATAAAGGAATGTTTATTAGAAGCATACAAATTATCGAATTAATTACGTCATTTTTCTTAATATAAATATTTTTTTTTTGTTTTGTTTGTGAGATTTGTGTAACATGAAACTGGAATGACATTAAAATATTTTAATATCTCACCTCGATGGAATGTTCTTTTCTCTTTATTATTATTATTTTTATTATTATTGTTACTTTTATTAATGACTCTTGTGTATAAATGTCTTGATTGAAGATAAAAATTAACGATGCTTGGATTCTTCTTGTTATATGAGTGTGTCTGTTTTGTTCAATAAGATTATTAATAAAATAAAAATAATAATAATAATAAGAAGAAGAATAATTATTATTAACAAAAACAATATTCTCGGAAATATTAATAAATAGCCAAGCCCAGTTTGAGTTATTAAGTATATTTTTTTTTTGTAATTTTATGCAGATTAGCGTTCTTATTTCTCCATTGATAATTCAGTGAATGTGTGTAGGCTTTAAAACTTTTGTTAATGATTTCTTTTTAACTTAACTTGTATGGAAGAATACAAGAACCATGGTCTTAGATTATATTTTTTTCTTTCGAAAAACACTTGGACATTGATGTACTTGTAAGTATGAATTTTCATAAGAGAAAGGGTTATTATGAATTAATTTCCCCCATTTTTATTCAAGTAAAAAAAATAACAATTTAAAAACAATTTCACTGTCACTTTACCAATTTTATTTTGTTATATTCCACAATTGCTCACCTTACCATAAACTCAAATAAGTTTATACATATTTTTTTATGTTAATAAAAATTGTAATGTAAGTGAAAATTTGTTACATTAAAAGTAACATAATTTCACAAATTAATAAAATAATAAAAAAGAAAGAGAACACAAAAACCATTAAAAACAATTAATTTGGCACAAATTTAATTTATTTTCCTATCAAGGTTCATGAATGTACTTTTACCTTCTTTTTTTTAATATGCTTATTGAGTAATTATTGTTTTCAAATTGAGGGCATGGCATATGTAATCAAAATATCAACCAAATTAAATGAAATGAAATTTTGTTTACACACTCACAAGTATTTTAATTTCAGAACAAAAAGCTCTATTACATGAAAATTGTAATATCATGTTTTTTTTTTTTTGGGGAATCACATATGTTTGATGTTTATATCCTAAAGACTTGTTCAATGTTTAATTGTCCTGGTTAGAATAAAATGTAACTTCACAGTTTAAATTATTGAATTTTAAGTAACAAGTCATTTTACTTACATCATTTAAAATTTTATTTTAAATTTAATTTAATTTTACTATTGAGAACAATAAAAAATTGTCTTTTCTACGCAACATTGTTTAATAATCATAAATAATTACATCTGTAATTTAAATTTCATTGACAACAATGGTCTAATTAGTTCAGCGTCTGACTGATGCAAGTTTGTATGCAAAAAAAAGTCTCATATTGTAATTTAAAAGAAATATAAACTTATTCTGAATCACGGAATTTAAATGAATTAAATCTTATAATTTTTATTGAGATTATAATTGAATGAAAGATTTTAATCATTATGATGCTTGAGTTTATCTCAAAGATTATTTTTGTAAAGGGAAAGAACATAGTTGAAGAACATAATGTCAGACGATGATTAAACAATTTAACATGGTAAATTATTATTGCAATTATTGCATGTCCAAAGACGATTTTAATTCATTTCATTCTAAAGGTGTTGGTTATATTTCATTTTTACTTTAAATAAATATATAAAATAATGAAGTAAAAAAAAAAATAATCATAAAAATAATGGTAATGATAGTGATTGAAGTTGAATAATATTTATATTAAAAAAAAGTAATAATAATTCTCGCACAAATTGTAAAAGTCATTGTTCTCCAATGCGTATTTATGCATATTATATTAAAAAATAATAATAATAATAACATAAAGAATCTTCGTTAATTTACCAAGAAATAATTTATTCAAAACCAAATATCTCACAACTCATTTATTTATATTTATTTTTATACTCTCTTGATCTTGTACACAGCTAAAAAGATATGAAAAATATATAATAATCGACCACATTTTGTGGCGTGGTAATGAATTTTTGTGTTACACACACACAGATTCGTAGTCATAATACAAATTCTTTATCATTATTATTATTATTCGTTTTTTTTCATCTCGATCCAGGTGAAATTATTATGCTTCAATTAATAATAATAGCTTCAAGGTAAATATTCTGAATGCATTTCATACCATCAAGATGATGAGGATTGCTATTGTTGTTAGGAGGAATAATAATAATGCTCATGATAACGAAAAGTTGAGAGATTGAATTTGGTGACTACTTCGCTCCTAAAAGATGTGGCAGTTCAATTCAACTTCTTATCAATTGAAATTTTTGATTAAAGGGTTATGAAAGGAAGGATTTTCAATTAAGTTTGACAAGCGATCAGGTAAAACTTTGCCATTTTTTATTGAAATTTAATGTTATCAAGATTTTCAACACTGTAAGTTTGACCCCGCCATAGAGTATATATTTTTTTTACTCAAGGAGTAGGTGAGTCAATTTTCAATAGATATAGTGGAAGTGAGTAGTAACTATATCTTTAAATTGCGCCTTTCAGGTCAAAGAGCGGAGCAAGTAACCGTGTTCCCACTGATGCCCCACTGGTTTTGGTTTGAGAGTGTATGACCTTAGAAGAAAATTCGTTTTTCTTCGTTTCGTTCGGATAAAAAAGCTAAATAAAATGATTTCTAAAGTTATTTTTTGGACATGACTTCTTACCTTCAAGTCTCAAAGACCTCGTCAACCTGGTCTCATCATTTACTGGTCTTATTTCAGTTTGTAAGAATATGCAAAATGTAATCACTGACCAGCCCTTCTTCCAAATTATGAAATTAACTCTTACCAAACAACACCTTTTACATTTATAATTTATATTTTTAAGTTAAATAAAAATAAAACAAAATTTAATATAATACACACACAATATTCATAAACCAAAACCAATCTGGCACGAACTTTTATCTCTTGAAATAATAATAATAATTTTTTTTTTAATATGCCATCCAAGACAAAGCCTGTTGTATGGGTACATCTTGCACATTGTTTGCGCGTTATACTTTTTTCCATCAATATTCTTGTACAATATCTATAAATGCTGCAGGGTTAAATTATAATAATCATTTTGGTTCTATGTAGTTCTTTTTTAATATCTTCGAGTGTTGTTGCACATTATACACAGTAAATATGCTTTGTTCTTATAATTTTAATATAATCAAAAATAATGAAAATGAGGAATTGTGGTTATAATAATGCATTTTTTTTAGTAATTTTATATTGTAAATTCTGTTTGTACAAAAAAGATATTGAAGCATATTTTAATGGAATAAGACTGCATTGATTATTATTCGGTGTATGAGTGAATTCAAGTTTACATGGCAAAAAAAATAGTATTTATTGTTATAAGAAAAATTTTAAATAAAAATTAAACCCAAGTGATTTACATCCATCAATTTAATAGTTCCAAAGTGTATTGAACTGTATGGATTCTGTGCAAAATAAAGAGTAATAGAGAAAATCAAAATAATAAGAAGAACACAAATCAACCTCTAATCTAAACATCCCTTGGAGCTTTCTTTGCTCTTCAATTATGTTCATCGTTATTATACATCTTATTTTTATTCTTTTCTCATTCTTATAATTTCCGATTCACAAACAATCATTTCCATATCTCTCTCCTTTCAATATAAAATAATAATAATAATAAACCTTTATCAAATAACAAACAATTATACAAAAATATACCACACGACTTTTTAATATGCCTTTCAATGTTATTAATGCTTAAAAATATATGAACAAGACAAGGCAATCCGATGCAGCTATAAGCCTTAACACGTTTCTTTATAATAATTTATACTTTTTTTGTTGTGCTGTTATTATTATTTGTTTCATTCATGATGATGATGATGATGATGTTCTTGATAATAATGATGAAGAAAAAATTCTTAAATAATTACACAGATTTAGCGAGAGAGTGTAATATCATCAAATTATAAGTATTTAAAGCAAAAAATTTCAAAGAATTCATTAAATATCAAATTAAAATAAAAATAACAACAAAAAAAATAGGAACCCGATTAAGTTAAAAACAAATCCTTATAATTACATATCTAATTCTCATGTATTTGATTATATAAATCATTGGTATTTAATGAATGAATCGCAATCAAAGAATTTCACAGGACTACACACTAATTTTATTTCTCACGCAACTTTTTACGAAACGATGTTTATGTCAATGTGTGTGTAAAGACAAAAAAACGTTAAAATTTGGATTAATACGTGAAATGGCTTAATATTTTAATTGCAGTTTAATTTGGAATTAAAAACCATCAGGGAACTCATGAGAAAACTTTCGAAATTTCAGGAATCTGAGAATTGCAAAGGCAAACCATGTTTTCCTATTTCAGGCTAAAATATAACGGTTTTGTTCAAAATTTTAGGATTTAAAGATTAGGATTATTTTCAAGCTCTGGAGTCCAAAGCGTGAGTCCAACCTCAAAACTTTAATGACCATTAAATCATCATCATGAGCTCTTCGAAATCTCAAAGAAATTGTTTATACATGATTAAATTTGATTTTATTGTGTTGTTCTTTGAGTTACAAAACTCCATTCTTCAAATTTGCTATCTGAGTTATCCAATCATATTTGATAAAAAAAATAATATTTGCTTTTTAACTCATATTTGGTCTTAAATGATAAAATTATGATAAGAAAAGTGAAATATTTTCTATAACGAAAAATAATCAATATTTATTTAGGATAATTTGTTTGATCTGTGCTTTATACGTATTTATTTTAAGATACGATACGATCTTCTTCAATATTTATTCGATAAACGATACATTTTTAACCAAAAAGTATAAAATGAAAGCATTCAAATATTTTTGAAAAATTACATGTCATTAACTAATCAGGCACATTCATTTACCATAATAATTTCGAATAAATATTCTCAAAGAGGTGCTAATGTTTAAAATATAATAAATTTTGTTATAAAATAATAGTCCTATAGCAATCATTTCATAATGATGCAAAAATATGACCACGATTCACACATTTGAGAAATTTCATAAATGAATTGAATAAATTTTAAACAAAAATTTTTGCATATAAAAGAGACATGCATGCATATGTGTGTATGATTGTATTATATTCATTTATTTTTCAGTATAATTCACAGTATTGCTACAAAATTTTATATGAATGAAGTTTATCATTCGGTGAAAATCCTGATGATTTAATATTATGTTCCAGTATTAAAATAATAATAAATTCATATTCATTTAATATTTCATCATAATAATATATGTGAAAAGAGAAATTTATGTGAATGAATAGGGGGATTTTATATATAAATATAAATGAATGTCAAAGGGTAATTTCTATTTCTATTGTTATGAAATATCAAAAAGCATACAAAAGTAAAGATGTATAAAATAGTTAGTGTTGCAAAATTAAATGATATATTTTTGCTTCAGGCCTTCATAATTATGACAAAAGTCTACTAATGAACACTTTGAAATAAACTTTATCTTAGTCTCAATGGTATTAATAACATGTGTTGAATATGATTTTTGAATTGCAATCAAAAACTTCTTTTATGAATTAAAGCAAAAAAAAAAATGAAAACCTGAGTTCAAAGACCAACTCTTAATTTGTATTTATTATAATAATAACTCAGAAACAAATTAAAAACTCGTTTAATTTACTACCAAAAATAATTTAAAAGAATTCAAATTCTACACAGACACACAACCATACAGAGTTGTATGCAAATAATATGAAATATGAATATTAATACACAAATTTAATGAATGTCAGATTGTCAAATTTATTATTATTTCGTTTTAATTTATACATTCTTTGGCTCGAAGGTGTTTTATATGCAATTTTTTTTTGGCTTTAACCAAAACGTTGCAACAAACACCGAACAATATGTAAATTTTTTAATCATTTTTTAACAAATATTGTACGTGTAGATGATGAAGCGTTTGTTTGTTAGTTATTAACCACCCAAAAATATCACATGTTTAACAAGTTTGTAACATATTTTTTTTTTTAATTTTAATTATCTTTTAAATCTCTTTTTTATTGTATTTTTTTTATTTTATAAAGGCTTGTATTAACATTTTAAAGTCGTGGAGGAGAGAAGTGCAATGCCTTACTGTTTCAATACAAAGCTCATACAATTAATTTCAAGGTGTGTAGATATACGTAGAAGAAATAAAATAAATATAATAAAAATTAAAAAAAATAATATTAAAATGAATATGAAAAATTTGGCAATTTATTATACAAGAATATAATTTTAAGGCAAATAATGTCTATAGCAGGCAACAAAAATATATTAAATAAAGAATGATATTATTAATTTAACCTCATAATCCGATGAACAATTATATTTTAATTTTGTTACAAACGATGAATAACTATGAGATATTTTTTAGGTATATTTTCAAGAAAAGTGCATTCGATGGGACTCAATTCACTTTTATTCACTCAATATTTTATCAAATTGCGACCTTGTTATTTACCAGTTACTATCAATTGTAAACTTAAAAATTTTCTTGTTTTCATTTCAAAATTAATTTTAACGGTTTTTGATCATTTCTAAGCTCTGAAGGAACTGGAGCCAAAACCTTGAGCCCAATTTTAAAACTTTTGAGTCTAAACTCACTCCGATGGACCATTCTGGAGTATTGGATGCATCAGAGTTACTAGTACTTTATGCATGGTATAATTCCTTATAATTTACGTACAGAGCGCGTTATAATTTTTCCGCTATCGGACTCTAATTACACTTTTCATTAGCAAAAGTCATTTGAATAAAAAAACTTTGTATTTGCTTTTGACTAATAAAAAGAAACTTTATTCATTAATTAAGTGTTCATATTAATACTAAAAGATTGCCAAAAGTTACGTGCTTATTATTCATTTTTATTTTATTTTTCTCAAAATAATTAATCATGCTTTTGAAAACTTTGTCAGGCTTTTTATTTCTTATTTTTGGTAAATTAATAATAAAAATAAACAATGAATAACTTTTTACATTAATTCTTGGAAATATACTTAATTTTTTAGTATTGGCCTTTGAAAAGTTTGTTAAAATAAATTTAAAGACAAAATAGGTTATTAAAAATAATGAAATGAAGTCTAAAGTTCATATTATGTTTAAAAAAAATGTATAATAACACTAAGCACCACTTGACTGAACAATAATTTATTAAAAGACGTTTTCTCTCAAAGTCCTATTCTTAAGATTTAAAAAAAAATCATTATTATTAAGTTTCATTCCTTTTGTTTGTATTTGTCTCTAAAAAAAGTCATAAAATTGAAAAATCTAGAGCAACGCACATTATTAATGCACGAATTACTTCACAAATTAGACTTTTGTTTGATAATGAAAGAAAAAATAAAAAGCTTTAAAAGAAAATTCAAAAATATTATAATTTGAAACGAAAAAAAAATCATTAAAACAAAATTCAACTACGATGTTTTTCCTAGGAGCATTTTTTGGAATATAAATTCACATGTACATGACATTACAAAACTCTTTTCTTTATAGGTGATTTATTATTCAAAATAAATTCTAATAAAATTTTATATTTCTATATGGAAAAGTGGGAGGCATTATATAAAAATGGATAATGAAGCTGATATCGTTGTTTTTTTTTACAAAGAAAAAATTAAAAAAAGAAATCTGATTTGATTTTTCTTTTTCATTATTATTCCTTTGTTCTATGTTTTTTTATCTCTCGCAAGTCTCCATTTGATTTTTATTTTATTCACTCATTGAAAAGATTTTTTTATTTTATGCTGATGCTAGTGAAACTTTTCATCAATAAAATTAATGATCTCTTTAAATACAAGACAGCGAGCACATTATAATACTGAATGAATTGTTTTTTTCTCGAAATTTTTAATAGGGGCGGCAAATAGAAAAAAAATTGAATATATTTTTTGTTTCGGGGTATCATTTTTTTGTTTATCGATATTTTGAATTGTTTAGTACAGAGACAGTTTTATTATTATGAGATTTTTAAAAGTTGTTGGGGTTGAAAACGAAATATTTTTTGTATTACCATTCAACAATGAGATTGAATGTACGGAAAAATGATTTTCATTCAAAAAATTTTTAGAAATTGAAAGAGGAAATCTTAGTTTTTCCAGTGTTGTCATTAAATTTTATCTCTTCATACATAAATGTCTAATAATACCAGTAATTTTTTTTCTCTCAGTGAAATTTTGCTCAATGATATCATTAAATGGAAAAACTTGAATTTAATCCTATAGACAGCCACACTTACACTCTTAAGTAAGTTGAGATGTAAAATAATAAAAAAAAACCATTGATTAAACAGATTTTTTTCCTTCGTTAATTTGATACTTGTCTTGGTATAAATTATCCATTAAAAAAAATCATTATAATAAAGAGAAAAAATCGCAACGTTGTTTATTTTTTTTATAGAGTAAGCATTTTTTATCTTGTTATCGAAAAACATGATGAATTTTATGGGAATTAAGATGATGATTATTAACATTAGAAATCATATTCTTGTTAAATGAGTATTTTTTTTAAATGTGATGAGTAATTGTTATTATATATTTTGAAATATGAATAAAAAGGAATAAATATGATTCAATACATACAAGGGGTTTTTTCGGTTAAAACGAGACATGTTGATTTAAAAAACTTAGATTTTCATCAAATTTTGAGAAAATCGCTTTTTGAATTCAAATCTCCAATTTAAGTCAAACAATTTGCAAACTCATCAAAAAAAACATTAATCAGATATCATTGTTACACAAATTAAATTAAACTACATTCTTGCACATTTCAATTCATAAACACATTAGTTGTTGATTGCCGACAATTAGATCTCAATAAATTATTCAATCGTTATTTTTGTTATTTATCATCAATTTAATAGGTACACACATTGAAAACTTAATTTTAAATGAAAGAAATTTCATTGATTGTTAGGCTTAGAACTATAAAATTGAAACAGACTTACAATATTTGCATAAAAAACAAATCGAAGTGCAGATGTAATAAAATATATTCATAATCATAAGCTGAAAGTAATTTTTCAAAAAAATATTGCAATTCAGTAATGTTTATGTATTTTAAGGCTTCGACACCACAAATAACACCACAGCATGATTTTTATGTGCATGTGCATTTAAAAAAAATGCTCTTTGTGTATGTTTTGTAATTTTTGCGGCTTGTTATAAATGGGTAAAAAAAAATGAAAAACATAAATATAATATCTTATCTCTTGTTGTGTTGCGATACTTTATACAGTCTAAATACAGAAATAAATAAAAAAGTATGTTGGTCAAGCTTGAATACAGATATGACTTAAAAGGTTTATTGTTTGTATACATTAAATAGTTTTGCTGGGTTTGCTAGACATTAAGGCAGCACTTTTAAATTGTATTAAATTTATAGTTGAAGTAAAACAAAACATTTCATAACGCTTCAAAGGATATTTTATATGTCACTTTGAAATTGACTCAAACAAGAGTCCAGAACCTTAAAATATTTCTAATCTGTCTTAATAATTTCTCATTATCACGATGAAAATTCCTTTTCTGTTTCGGTTCAATTATTTTTTATTATAATTTGAAAATGTTCAGCTTAAATGAAATTAAATTCTCTCACCTTGCACATTCCAATGGTCATTGCAATGAAAAAATTTAACTAAAGTAATTACAGTCACATCATATTTGCTAAATGTTCGTTGATGGTAAAGCCATCATGATTATAAACAGCAATAATTTTTAAACTCATTAATATTTTTTCCTTATTCTTCGTGTTATTTTGCATTAAAAAGAAATGAGCTACTTGCATATAAACACACACACACACAGTACCAGACGCGTTAATAACCTGCTGTGTGCTTTGTCATAAATTTTTTTATTATGCTCTTGAAGCGTTAATAACACGCTCTTAATCTTTAATATATTTAAGTTTATTTGGTTTTGCATTAGTGATGCTTTGAAAAAAAAGCATCTAGAATTTCTCAACAAAATAAAATTAATAGAAGAAATTCAGTTAAAAACGCATTTAATCCCTTACTTACTTATAACAAATCGTTTATTTACATTTTTTAATATAATTTAATTTAATTTCACAATAATTCAACACCAATAAATGTACTTGTCATTATTATCATCATCATAATCGTAACATATACACGTGCAAAAGAAAAATTAAAATTATCAGAACACTACAGGACTCAATAAAGTATCCTACAACAAAATACAACAGATGTGGCTTATTGTAATATAATTTTGCTCAAATATTACTCGAAGATGCAAAAAAAAACAAAACCTGTACTAAATGCAAATATTAAATTTATGTATGTAAATGATGAGTTATGCATTCTTTTATATTGTTATTTTTTTTAATTATATTTTATGGACATATGTAAAATAAATATATTGGTATTGGTTGGAAAGATGTTAGTATCCATTAAATCCATTGTGAATGCTTGTTATTTAAAGATATTATTGAGTTAAACAATTGCCTACTTATGTGTGTAGCCAAATAACAATCATCATCAATTTATAATAACTATATGAAGGGAATTTGCAAAAAAAGAGAGTATTCAATACTTATATTTTTTTTTATTATATTTTCTTTAAGGCTTTGAACATTTTATTAACTCTTCATTATCAGTATTTTTTTACTTGAGGTATTTCATTTCTAAACGTCTTAAAACATAGATTGATATTTTATCGAATAGTGCTCTCCAGTTTGATTTAACAGCTCTCATGCCAGATTGATAGATATGGAATGTAAACCATGACTTGAAGTACCCTGAGATAAATCAAACTAAGAGATGATCCTTTTTGTCCATGTGAACATTCTTGCCAAATCGCTGACCTACTAAAAGAATTTCTATCAAACACATTCAACAGTCCTATAAATGACATCAAAAACCTAACACCAACTAGGCTGGCTTAGCTGAAAAAAATTAATTTATGATGATCTTTATGGTTACATTCTAACTATACGCTAAATAATAATTAGGAGCAAAATGTTTGAATTTATCCATATTGCTATATGACCCCTCTTTGGAATGAAAGCCTCCAATTACAAATCAATATGCATGTTTTTCATATGAAGGTGTAAAAGTAATGTGCTGTAAATATGTTTAATTTACAAATCCTCTTATATTTTATTTCAATTCATGTATTGTACATTCATAAAAAAAAATGTAATTTACGAGCTTATAAGCCTTGTGGCTAGATTTCAAATAATTAAAAAGAGTAAATATGAAATGAAAAAATTGTGAGTCATGAAAGCACATATAAAAATAAATGAAAATTTGAATTGAAATACGTTTGAAATCAAAGAAAATCGTTTATCATAATAAAATTTAGAAAAAAATAGTTTAAATTTATTAATTAAACGATAAAATTTATTTTTTAATACAAAAAAAAGACCACACCTTATTAAAAAGCATCATCAATCGGACAGATGCTGTGATGTGTCTTACAATGTGAGGTAATGTATAAAAAGTGTGAGTAACAGTGATTTAACAAATGAAAACAATCACAAAAACTTGACTATAACTTACACACAAGCAAACGAAGAAATGAATAAAAAAAATTAAAATAAAATAAAAAATAATGAAACATAACAATATATGCATTATTATTTCTTCTTGTGTAAAAAGAATTAATCAAGAGTAAACCATCTGAGGATTTATTTTATTCTCATTCTTATTTATGTGTGTTGTGCTTTTTTTTCTTCTTATTAAATAAAATGTAAATGAATCGAAAAGTAATGAAGAGTTTATTCACATTTGTACATTTTGCTCTTTAGTTTTTAATTGTTACTTTTCGGTGCGTGATTTTTAATTTTGATTATTCCATCCAATAATAATAATAATAAAAAATTTATTTTTGACCTCTTGGCACTTTTATAAAACTCGTACAATATCGAAAAAATTAAATGATAGTGTTCTTATGAGAAATTAATTTAAAACTGAATTTTTTATCAAATTAAAGCTTGATTAAAGACCATTTTGGTTATTAAAACCGTTATTAAACATTAGTTCACGATGATTGCTCGTTTTTAGCATTCTCATCAAATAAACAGTTCATCTTCATAAATATTTCAATTTTGGCTTATCTCTTGCCACACATCTCCAATAACTTACATATTTTATTCGATTAACAACAATGAAACAAAACAAAATAATAATAAATATCATTTTATATGGAGAACAATTGAAGATTAATACAAAATATTCTAATCATATACCACACACTGACTTTGAAATGAACTGTTTTTATTTTCAATCGAATAGCATTAATTTTATTTTTAATGAAACATTTGAAAAATTTATTTATTTATTCATTGAGGCACGAATGGACCTTGCTTATGATAAAATTTTATAATATTTTCTTTTAAATTAGATCTCGTAATTCATTATTTTATAATGTGATACACACAATATTGTATTGAAAATGAATTTAATCTATTAAATCATCGTCAAATTATGAAACAATAGAATTGACAAGATGACGCACATTATTAAAACTTTTGTAATCACTGATTTTGTTATTCAAACTTTTAATTTTTATTTTATTAAAAAAAGACTTATTTCAATTTGATTGATGTAAAAGCTTGAAAGCTTGGTTTAATATGGTCAAACATTTTCTATTATGCGATATGTTTTCACCTTCGGTCATATAGATCGAAATTAATAATACAGTAATGGCTTTCAGTAAGGCACTCTTTAAATTCTTGAAAAGTGCCTTATTCAAAAACTTGGTACGAAATAAGGCACTTGTAACGGCTTCTCAACCTAGCTGTCAGGTAAAATTGAAGATAAACGAGTGTTTTTGTGTTTTATCTCAATTTTTTTTTAAATCACCAGATGAAAACCGAAAAATTAAAGAATCAAAACCACTACAGTTTTGTTCATCCAACAAGGAAAATGAATGTGTTGTCGAAGAATTTCTTGTTTCTAACGAGGAGAGTGAGATAAATCCTCTAAATATTGAACCATGAACCATGATAAACCATGAACGTGCAATTTTCTTAAATGTTTTAGAACACGAAATTGAAGAAAACATGATAAATATGTAATAAATTTGGCTTGAATATTCATTTCTGATTAAATTTGTTTTTTTTTACAAGAAATCCTTTAAAAACCGTTTTATAAATAAATAAAGAATTCCAGAGTGCCTTATTGATAACCAAATCCGTGCCTTACAAGAGAGGTGTCTTATTACATACGTGCCTTTTTTCGAACGTGCCCTATAGGCGTACAGTACTGTAGAATGGTTATCAATTATCAATTGTCCAATGATGAATTTTCTAAAACATTGCTCTTAATTTTAACCCATTGACCACCGCTGGTCAATTTGTTATGTAAGTATTTCCCCTTGGTACAAGATTCTTGTACGTATTTTGGCGGCTCTTCAATAAGCTCTTCAGACGCCTCTTTGTTCACAGACCTCTGACAGCAAGTCTCTGTATAAAATCTATGAAACCTTCATTGTGCTTCGCAGAGCAACAGTTTTCGTCAAGTAAGCAACCAATTTAGTCACCATCGATTGTTAACCCTTTATTTTGAGTTGACATGGACAGACGATACGAATTTAAACTTCCAAAAAGGCTTTGGTGCAATTAATCTGCAAATAGGACAAAGAGGAATCATTCGATGCTTAAAAATGAATTAAAATGGAGGTTTTGCTTAAACCTCAATATTTCCAGTAGATTCTATAAATGGATAATTATTTATTTTCAATAAAATTATTTAACTGCACTGCACAATATTACTTTACATGTTGTTTTGAAATATTCCAAAAATGGGTCCTAAGTAACATATAGTTAATAGGCAAACAAATAATAGGCAAGATAAAATAAAAAAACGAAAATGGATGCTTTAAACAAAAAATAGACACAATGAATGTGAAGATTGATTTTCTTATGTGAGAACTGAAAATCCAGAATGAGATGCTGTGTTGCATTATTAAATTTATATCGCCTGAAGATTTTGAAAGGAAAAACAAGACTGCTATAGAAGAAGATATGCTGAACATAGAACCGGAAGACTTTTCCGAATATTTGTCTTGTATAGGGAAAAACATCACATTAGATGCAATCTTTGAAGATGAATATTTGCATCAGTACAACTGCGGAGGAAAAAGAGGGCTAAAAAACATAATGGACAACCCTCTATTTATCCATGTGTACAAAAATGGATTACTAAAACAGGGAATGGCAGAGGAAGACATAATCAAGAAATGCAAATTATAGATAGAAAGAGCCCACGGGCGATTCAGGACAAAAAAAGCAGATATCAATCAAAGAGACAAGGTCCAGTTCAATCAAGTCCAGTAAGTTGAAGTCAAGGTCCAGATCAAAGTTCAAACCAAGGTCAATCAAGCCCAGTACGTTCAAGTCAAGGGCGTTTCAGTCAAAATCTAGTACGCTCAAGTCAAGGTCCAGCTCAATCAAGTCAAGAAGGCTTTTTCAATTTGATTAAAGCTTGAGCTATAAGATCAGAAGAACTCGTTTGTCTCTGCCCTAATCAAGAATGTTCTATGCTGCGATATTTTTTCATCTTTGTGTTTCTTTGAAGTCTTGTGTATCGAACTGAAACTTTGCGAGAACTCCAGACACCTTTTTATTGACAGCAAGTCCCTGGTTTTTCTAGGAAACCTTCATTGTGCTTAGCAGAGCAACAATTTTCTTCAAGTAGGCAACCGATTTAGTCAACGTCTATGTTAACTCTTTGTTTGGAGTTGACATGGACAGAAGACACGAATTTCAACTTCCAAAAAGGCTATGGTGCAATTAAAACCCAGGACATGCGAGGAGTCGTTTGAACCTTAAAAAATAGAAGTTTTCCAGTAGATTCGGTCAATGGGTTAATACAATATTTATTTTCGAAAATAATTAAACAAAAGACATAAATGGGTGATCTAACTTATGTTACTACAGCTCTTGAAACAAAATAATAAATTAATACAGAAATTTCAATCAGGTCAAAATAAGATTTTTTTGTCCTATAAAACATTTTTTTTAGAACAAAAAACGCGTTCCATCTTTATTTGAAAATATAGCGTATATTGGTCGATTTTTCTGATATGTATCTATTAAAGAAAAAAAAATATACTAAAAATCTAAGCTTTTTCATTTAAATGAAGTGCGTATCAGCTTATTTAAACGAAAAAAAAAATATAAAAAAAATCATAAAAAGTGTGCCTTGTCCTCAAGAAGTTATTAACTTCTAAAATAAAGAACTTCCATTTTTAGATGTGACCTAATATAAAAGTATTATAATAAGAGAATTCATGTGTATGGAAAAAAAATTTTTTTTCAAGTTCGTCCTAGGTCTTTGGTGTCTTCAGCAAAGTTGTAGCTTATTTTAAGAGGATTTTAGTGATATAATTTTTTTTTTGATTTTCCGGGAAATTTGTGGAAATTTTTTGATTTTTGTTGAAAAACCGGTATTTTAAACCAAAAGTTGTTCGGCAACTCTATTTTTTTATATGAAAATCAAAAATTCTAATGATGAGGCTACCTCCGCGCATGAAAATAAGATATAGTTTCAGAAGAAACTATGGGTCTACGATGGCCCGGAAAGGCTGTAGCGACGTTTTACTTGACTTCCATTTTTAGATGTGACTTAATATAAAAGTATTATAATAAGAGAATTCATGTGTATGGAAAAAAAAATTTTTTTCAAGTTCGTCCTAGGTCTTTGGTGTCTTCAGCAAAGTTGTAGCTTATTTTAAGAGGATTTTAGTGATATAATTTTTTTTTTGATTTTCCGGGAAATTTGTGGAAATTTTTTGATTTTTGTTGAAAAACCGGTATTTTAAACCAAAAGTTGTTCGGCAACTCTATTTTTTTATATGAAAATCAAAAATTCTAATGATGAGGCTACCTCCGCGCATGAAAATAAGACATAGTTTCAGAAGAAACTATGGGTCTACAATGGCCCGAAAAGGCTGTAGCGACGTTTTACTTGACTTCCATTTTTAGATGTGACCTAATATAAAAGTATTATAATAAGAGAATTCATGTGTATGGAAAAAAAAATTTTTTTCAAGTTCGTCCTAGGTCTTTGGTGTCTTCAGCAAAGTTGTAGCTTATTTTAAGAGGATTTTAGTGATATAATTTTTTTTTTGATTTTCCGGGAAATTTGTGGAAATTTTTTGATTTTTGTTGAAAAACCGGTATTTTAAACCAAAAGTTGTTCGGCAACTCTATTTTTTTATATGAAAATCAAAAATTCTAATGATGAGGCTACCTCCGCGCATGAAAATAAGACATAGTTTCAGAAGAAACTATGGGTCTACAATGGCCCGAAAAGGCTGTAGCGACGTTTTACTTGACTTCCTTTTTTAGATGTGACCTAATATAAAAGTATTATAATAAGAGAATTCATGTGTATGGGAAAAAAAATTTTTTTCAAGTTCGTCCTGGTCTTTGGTGTCTTCAGCAAAGTTGTAGCTTATTTTAAGAGGATTTTAGTGATATAATTTTTTTTTTGATTTTCCGGGAAATTTGTGGAAATTTTTTGATTTTTGTTGAAAAACCGGTATTTTAAACCAAAAGTTGTTCGGCAACTCTATTTTTTTATATGAAAATCAAAAATTCTAATGATGAGGCTACCTCCGCGCATGAAAATAAGATATAGTTTCAGAAGAAACTATGGGTCTACGATGGCCCGGAAAGGCTGTAGCGACGTTTTACTTGACTTCCTTTTTTAGATGTGACCTAATATAAAAGTATTATAAAAAGATGAAATATTATAAATTTACTATTCATACATAAAAATTTTGATTGTCGCCAACTGCGTGAAAACGTAGAATCAGACAAATCAACCTTATATACGCTATTTTTTCAAATAAAGATGGAACGCGTTTTTTGTTCTAAAAAAATTTTTATTATAGGGCAAAAAAATCTTATTTTAACCTAATTGAGCGCTCTGTAAGGTTTCGCTGAAATCGGAGACCTGACCTCCAACACAAGATAACCCTAATATAAATAATTAAATTATACGATGGACATACGAATTGTAACGAAAAGGTAAAATTACTTATAACTAGACGTCAATGGGTTAATATTTATTTTCAATAAAATTATTTAACTGCACTTCACAATATTACTTTACATGTTGCTTTGAAATATGCCAAAAATGGGTCCTAGGTAACATGTAGTTAATAGGCAAATAAATACAATAATTTTACTGTAGATTGATATTCAGGAATTATTCGCATATATTTTAAATAGACTAAACATGACACGTTATACCTTTTCACCATACTTACATACATACTTTGTTAATTTTACCTTTATATTATTGTTATTTCTAAACCAAGCACATGCACCTCATTTGCATGCATTTGTTGCAATTGCATATTAAAAATTTTGTACATACACACAATATGTTAACATTAAAAAAAATATATATGCATATAATGCTGTGGGAGAAATTTATGATTGGCAGGTAATTATCTGATTTTATTTTCTGTGTAATTTAATGTTTTTTATGTTTGTGTATGTGTGTGTACTTTATAAATGTACACAGAATAATTTATACTACATTTTATTACTCTCTTTAAAATGTTGTATACAAAAAATTGGAAAAATGACACAATTTTAATTGACTTGAATTATGTGAATTCTTTCCTTAACATACATGGATAATTTTGCGTGAACATACACATATTGTTTACTTGCAACAAATAAATAAAAGTACATTAAATTTAACATAAAATATTTAAAAATAATAACAAAAAAAATGATGTTGATGATGATTGTTATAGAAAAAATAATAAAGAATGGCAGACAGACAATAAAATAGTTTAAATTGATGAGATATTGATTATTATTGTATTAAAACTAACAACATAACTTACACATTGAACTTTGATATGGACTTGACTTGACTCGACATGTATCTTTGATGGATTTGTGTATGCAACTTTTTATTATAATTAGATTTAAAGTATAATAAAAAGAATGAAAGATATCTTTGTGATTTTCAGTTGTTTTGATGTAAAATTGTTTGTTTTATTAAAGTAATACAAATAAAAAACGCTTTTCTTTTGCATAACATGGTGTTCTTAATATTCAGATACAAATAAGTTAATAAATGCATGAAGCTAATTCTTTAATAACTAAATCCTTAAAAATTCTAAGGAATTTAAACTAGTTAAAAATTATGTTTTATAAATTGTGAACTAAAATAAAAAAAAATATTAACTTTTTATGTTCTTTTTAAACTCGTATATTTTTAATTCTTTCTTTTTCATTATTATTTTGTTGTTGATGAATCGTTTTGCATACTAAACAATAACAAAAAAGAAATGACACAAAGAGACGATACTCTGATTTTTTTTAAAGTAGTTTTTTTTATTATTTTGGTCATGGCTGCTTATTTTGTGCACCATCAAAAAACTTTTTAATAATAAATTTATGCATTTAATACAAAAAAAATATTTTTTTCGTCTTTTTATAGTGCTTAGTCAAAACGTGGAGTATTATAAATGGTTATAATGAAGCAAAAATAATAATAATAATATTAAAGATCATTCGTTCTGTGTTTATAGAAGTTGTGTTTCGTTTTTTTTTGAATTTAACTGCATAAATTGTCTTTTGTTTAAATTCATGAAAAAAATGAGACAATAGCATTTTAAAAAAACTGCATTTTAATGTTGAAAATTTTTATTAAAAAAAAAAAGTAAACGTTTAATGTGGTTAAGCAGACGTTATAATGAGAGCAGTGACAATAAAAAATAAGGATGAAATCGCATTGATTTAAATATTTTGACATTGGAACAAGTTTTAATTGTCTTTGCAACAGTATATTTGTATTGAACAGTTGTGTGATGAAAAGTTATTATTGAAAAAAAAATTTGACTTCCTTTTTTGAAATTATTCTACAATATTTTCTTTGTTTTAAAAAAAACATAATTTTAATAAAATGAAAATATAAATATAATCATTAGAAATATGCCATGAAAGATGTAACAAACTATGTGTTGTAAAACAAATAGTCAATAAAATAAAATGTCAACAAACACACACGATATAATGTATCAATGCAGCTGGTTTATTCTACCATAAAATTAATTCCATTTATAAATTTTATTTATTAGCTAAGTAACAAATTAATGTTCATTCAAATGTAAATGTGTTCTTATTGCTACTAAATTTATTTTATTGTTACAATTAACGGCTTATTGAAAAACTAACCCATTTTCTATGATCGTTTGTACTTTTAAAAAAAATCGGATATTATTCATGCTCTGAATTGATTTTTCTTCAACGACTTTTGATCTTAATTTTTGGACACATAATGAGTTCCTTCCAAACCAGATGCAGGCATATTTGAACATCGTTGCTTTTGATATCTTATTTAAAATTTATGGATCTTTAATATAAAATATCCAAAAGCTTTGGAAAAATTTTATATTTTTTTGAGACTGCTGTCTATAAGACTCTGCAGAGTCGAAGCTATAAAAACCACACTATAAATAAGTTAACTACATACCAAAGTTTTTAATTCATTTATACAGTTTTTCCATATTTTTACATTAGAAGACCAATTTTCTGTCCTCAAAACACTTGAACGGAAATATTGGATCTGATATGGTTTTATATGTCTTAAAAATAAAATAAAAATCGAAAACAATTATTTCACAACAATGTGAGTTACAAATGAGGGTTGATATGATCTTAATAAAAAAAAAAATAAGTAAAATATGTTGTTTCTTTTTACACTTTCAATTATTTGTATTCTCCATTTCTAAATTAAAGAATGCATTTAAGGAATTTGACACATTTAAACAATAAATTAATTTTAATTCTCCTTTTTTTGTGCAGAAAACAAAATAAATACATATGAAAGTATTTCTTTTGCTTTTTTTGTGGGTTAATAATTAAAAAAGTGTGAAATTGCATGTTTAAATGTTCAAAGAAACCGGACAAATAGTATACAGTCACGAATTGACCTTTTCAATTTGATTCAACTCGATTTCGCACCCGGTCACACAAAATTCATTTTTTTTAATGTGCTTGAATTAAATTAATAAATAAAGAAATATTTTTACAAGATCAGCTGTACATATCACAAAAAAAAAACAAAGAGTAGGAATTAAAAAAAAGATCAGCTTAAAAAAATACACACTATGTTTTATCCACTGATTAAGATACTTTTTTTTCTCGTCAGGTTTTTTTTACTTTTTCTTATCTGGAGTTTATGTTTAACATATGTCCATGTCGTATTTTTTGTGCGTTTAAATTTTGCACAAATAAATGTGTATCATGAATATGCAAAAGAAACATGTTTAAAGTCAACTTCATTAACTGCGATTCACATATGGGATAGGTATTAAATAAAAAAAAAAAGCTAATGCTGAACTGAACTATAAATGAGTTGTATCTTATTTTTTTTCTTACAAAAACTTACAAGACAATAACAATAAAACATAAGCGATCACACATTATTTTCCTTTTTTTGTTGATATTTAAGGCGGTCAACTTTGAAAACGCGGTAATTTTAATTAAATTTTTTCCTTGCATATGCATTTTAAATTAAGTTGTTTTTATATAAACTGATAATAAAAAGAATTTTTTTTTAATTTTTTCTGTTAGTTTTTTTTAATAAGCTTATATCATTAATATACAATCAAGTTTAAGGTCGTCAGAATGCAGTGTGCCAGGTTACATCCTCAGATGAATAATGTGATTCAATCCAGAGGGCATACATAAAAAAAAATCTTCTTTTTCAAAAAATTTATCACACAATATCTCTGCTTCACAAATTAAAATAACAATATAATTGCTGGTACATTATAAAAAGTGCCGCACTTAAAATGAAAGATGGTCTTCAAGTTTTGAGAAAATAAAAACAAAGCATTACAACAAAGTAAGGAAGAATTAAGCATGGAAATGGACAAAGACGTGCAATATGGGAATAAAAAACATTGAAATTATTCTTGTTTTGCATCTTATCTGGTTTGGTAAATTTATTACTATTATTTTTCATATATTTTTGTCTTGTATTGTCATTTAATTAAAAGTATATATTTAATTTTTATACATTAAACTTTTTTTAATGTATCATCATCAGAATTTGACCAAATCGTTTTTTTTTGAAATGAATGAAATTTTTAAGGTCATAAGAAAACATTAATTAACGTTAAATTTAAACTCAATATAATGATTCTTCAAGAGAATTACAAGAAAAAAAAATGCATAATAATTCAGTGATACTTTCCAAGGAAATCCGATAGGCAGCCACCTCCAACAAAGTTGTCACATTCAGTAATATTCATTTTAGCACTAATTTAATCACACTTTTAACAGAAATACACGTTCTCGTTGAGTTTTTGTTGTTATTTAAGTTTAATGAAGAATAGTGCATAAAGTTGAAAGAAACGTAATAATAATAAATGATTATTTGCATAGATTTCGTCAAAATATTCTGAAGAAAGCCACCAACAATATGCAAATAACCGGTTATTTTCCTTTTAATTCTCTCTTTCACATTCATATATATTTTAATGTTAAAAAGGCACATAATTAATCGTAATCTTAAAAGGAATTCATTTGAATGCTTATATTTCTCTTCGATTTTGTTGGGTGTATAATAATATTCATTATTATTGTTATTCGTATTATATTTGTTACATTCTTAAAGAATGGCGAATTATTTCATATAATAAATATTACAAGTGCTGTAAATTGTGTTGTGCAAATTCATATTCTCTGTCTCTGTGATGATGATGATGATCTTTTTTGCATATATAGAAAATTGCTTTTGGATATATAATAAACTCATGTGCAATTAAAATTTGCTTTAATCTTTTCAATGGAATTGTTATTTATTTTCTGCATACTTTTCATTCTCAATGTTATTAAAATATTATTATAAAAATAACTTATGCACGTTATTAACTTGATACAATGAAACTGGACAGGGAAATTAAGAAGGAACAATATCAAGATATGAATAAGTGGAAGTGTGCTCAAAACAATATATTTTTGTTTCTGTATCCAAACAGACATTGTACGAATATTATTTTAAGTGTACCATATCAGATCATTATCAAAACTAAAAACTAATTTGCATTTAAATACAATACAATTTCATTTGGGATTGTCTAATCCTTTGTAACAAAATTATAACAGTATCTGACAACAATGCATTTTAAATTACATTTTATCATATTTTAATTAAATGTATCAAATTTAACAGAATACACAATTTTTTTATTTAAAGTTATTTCATTATCAATTCAAATACACTTTGTAATACATTAATGTTAGCACTCGATCAGTGTTATCAAGTTCTTCAAAATGTGCAACAAAATGCCGCATTACTTTTTTCATTATTTGTTAAGTAAATCTAGAATTTTTAAAAAATAACAAGTGATCTTGTCAAAGTTTTTTTAATGTTTAATTATATTCCCAAGCTCCATTTATGAAGTGAATAAGCACAAAAAAAAGGTATTAACATGCCGTTATAACATATGAGCGGTAATGTAAAGGATTCAAATTTTTGTCTTTT
>LN483374.1:0-26492 GCA_900002565.1 Culicoides sonorensis | reverse complement strand
TTTTGAAGAAGTCTTAGATCGGTCAGCCATTTTATACAAGTCGGCTTTTTTGATCAATTCGGTGATTTTTGATCAGAACCTAACTTTGCACAGTTCAACCATTTTAACAATTTTCAATAAGTCAGCCAGTTTGAATAAGCCGGCTATTTTGATCAAATCGGTCATTTCGATTTAGTTGCTCATTGAGGCTGATCTCTCTCATTTTGGACAAAAAAGCTGACATCCAGCGAAGATGTTTTTTTCAAAAAATTTTACCACTTTTGAATGCACATTATTAGCGCGATCTTTTTACTCTAAGTTACAATCTCACAAATATCCAAACATGTTCATACTTGGTGTTGAAGTTACACATCATTACAATATACATAAATAAAACAATTGATATGCTCATATGGAAAACAAGAGCTCTTGTTTCAACTGAATAATACAACAACAACAAAAAATAAAATAATAGCATCAATGACTTTAAAACATATTTAAAACTTACACACATTGTATATTTCAGTAATCATTGTATTAAATGTGCAGGATTCCTCGTTGTTTTAGCATATACAGTATTTCTTTATTATATTATTATGTACATTTATAATAAACATAATCACGCCTTATTCTAAGAAAAATTGGGAATACAATAATAATAATAAAATAAAAATAATAATAAAAAAGGTGTATAATATAATATTTAAAAGTAAAAACAAAACAAAAAAATCTTGTTGTTGTATAACATGTTGATCAAATATGATAATAATTGTGTGTATTTAAAATAATGGAAGTCAGAATATATGTTGGATGTTAAAAATACAAAAAAAAATATATTAAATAAACATTCAATTTATTTATTCACTTATAAAAGTCAAACGTGATAAAATATAAATATATCGGATTCGTTTTTTGATCATTTTTTTTATTTATTTATTATTAAACGAAGATAAAATCTATCTTTTTATCGATATTTTTATTTTTTTTACAACATTAAATGGTTTTGATAAGGAAACGATGAAAGTCAAGGTTAAAAATTATAGTCGAATATAAATTTCCTAAATATAAAATGTAGGTATTGATTTCCTAATCATTTCAATACAAACATTTTATTGCTTGTATAATTTCTTAAATTTTAGTTAGATAATTGTCGGACCATGTCCTAGCCAATGTTTTTTTGACAAAACTTAAAAGACCCAAATAAACATCACTAGAAATTTAAAATTAAAAAAAGAACGTTATCGAAGCATCATAATATTTAGACCGGAAATAACCTATTATCGACAAATATTATGCCATGTTTTGTATGTATGCTGCTCATTATTTTATACAATAAAAAAATTTAGAATATTCTTCGTATTTACTATGCAATGTATTATAAATTTTAATTTTTTTTTAAATGACGTCTTAGTCTTGGTAAATATTTAATGCCCTTTTCAATTTTTTCATGTATTTATTTGTTTTTTTTCTGTTGATTTTATTATTATTTATTATCTAAGGAACTGTTATAATTTAAATAAATAATTTTTTTTATAATTTATGATACTTTTAAATGAAAGTGATAATATATTTTTTATTTGATCAAACATTGTTGTTAAGTCACGTTTAAAGATAACATTATTTTCTGTCTAACGACTTTATCTATCATTTTTTTAAACATTCAAATAAAAAGTAATAATGTAAAATTTCGCACCAGATTTTAACAGATTTACGTATTAATTACACAATTATTCCCCCCTTTTTTCATCAAAAATTGTTAAGTTAAACCCTTTTTTCTCATACAGATTTGCTTAATCACAAAACATCATCATTGACAAATAAATATTCGTTTCAATTATGGGGAAAATCTTCCTTTGATTCCCTTTCATAATTAATTTTAACACTCATTTTGACTTGTAGAAGTTACAGTTTCAACTAAAAAAAGGGTTAATTTTCATCTACTCAGGTTCAGAAGTGGCATGGCATGTAAATGGTACTAATTGCTATTCATTATTAAAATTATAAATGATATCTTAAATAAAATGTTTGTGTTATATAAAAGTGGAGAGTGATGATGATGATGACATCAATTGTATGCCTTTAAGGGTTTGAAATGAAAATTTTAGAATAACGAATATGAGCATCAATGAAAAAGGGTTAAATATTTTCAATTGGGGAGTTTTTCATTATTTTCATCTGACTAATAGGGAAAACAGTGGAAATTTTGTAAAATAATGCAAATGTTTACATTGTGTGAAAAATTAAAAGAGGATAATGTGGTGTGTAAAGAACAGTTAACAAAAATAATAATAAATGATAATAAAGATTATATTGTTAAAAATTTACTCTTTTGGCATGATTGTAAAATGTAAATAAACTCAAGTGTTATTGTGTTTTTAATGAATAAAAGGGGTTAATTGGTGTTAAGTTTGACTTTGATGAGGTAATTTACAATTATTTACCGTTAAGTTATGAATATAATTGAGTTATTATAAGGATGTTTTTCCTTGAAGTATTTGAAATTGTAACAAAATTTTTTATTCATCAGATTGAAGTGTACTAAGCTTAGAGTTGTAGTTGGAATGTTCATGGTACTTTTGACTATCACCTTAGTAATTTTGACTCTAGAGATCCAATGTACAAATGCTATACATCGGATGTTCAAAGTATGCTAGATTGTGTGGTATGACGCTTCATAAATGTGAAGATGGCAGCTCTGATTAGCTTTCTAAGAAAGTTCCGACACTTTTCTGAACTGAATCAGGTCTAGTGGGCTTCTTCTTAATTTTAGTTGATTCACAAGAATTGGTAACTTCTAGGGTTTGCACAATGAACCCGTCTGTATGTCCAAATGCTGGTTTTCTTCTATAGGGATCGCCCTAGACACCTGATCTGATCGAAATGTCGTTTACCAGTCAATATTTTTAATGCAATGTGAGCTGAATCATCAATTATAATTTTCAGTTACAAAAAGTCAGGACTCATGTTCTTTTTATGAATATCGAATATAATTATCTGATGAATTCTAACATAATTTCTCATACATACAAAATACATTTAAAAAAAAAACACGCATCATTAAAATGTTTGAATAATTATCCTCGACTTTGATAATTATATAATTATAGACGCGAAATATTTCTTCTCATTTTAACAGTACAAAGATTTGAACGGATGATCCACTCTCAAATAATGGATTGAACGGATAAAGCACACACACACACACACTTCAGTATTTAAAGATAATAATAGTTATTTTCAATGATTATTATGTATACACTTTAAAGGAACAACAATGTTATACAATAAATAAAGATTTTCGTGCACTCACTCATGAAGTTTGTCTGTCGCCTTTAAAAAAAAAACACAGCACTACAATGTTCCTCGTTGAATTAAAATTAATGAAAAAAAAATCTCATTTTACAAAAATCAAGCAAATTACAAAAGAAAAATTAAAATAATTGTGTGAGAGAGTAAAGAAAAAAAACAAGAATTAGCACCGAAGTTTGTAAAGAACATCATTATTTCTTTATAATTTGTTAAGACTGTAACTGAATGAAATGTGTAGGAAGAAAAACATGACCAGATTGTTGCCTGCAGTTTTTTTTACGTTAAAATTGATATAAAATTAAAGATTTGCATTGCAATTGAAAGAACTAGATTGAAATTTACTTTTAAATAAAAGAAAATCCATTTTCGTGTTTTCTTAATAATCATTTCAATCAACATTCAATGTACTCTGGCATTCAATTAATTCATATAAATTCATATAAACTTTCCTTATCTTTACTTTTTGATATTCACTTATAAATTATTTTCATTTAATTTCATATTTTTAAAAAGAACCTTGTAACGCCATCTTACGATCAAATATGCACTTAATGCATTTTTATAGAATGTAAAATTAAAAAAAAACTTAAACACAAACATTTGAACTCACACATGTGTGAAATTTTCACTCACACTAATGTAGAATTGCATTCAACAATCAGGAATAACAAATTTTTCTTACCAGGACATCATAAAATTTTGAATAAAAATGTGATGGTATAACTGTGTGTATGATATTTTAAGTAAGGTGGTCTCTTAATATATAGATTTTACTTGAACATTATTCATACTAAAACTCACTATTATTGTGTAAAGATAAAGGAAAATGTTAGACCTGTTTAGTATGCAAAGTACATTGTTTTATCAAAAAAATATATAGGTATATAAGGAGAACATCAACAAAAAAAAAAGATTAATTTGCATAATTCCACCCCAATTTTTTATTTTTTTCCAAATTATTCTTCGTTCATGCATTCACAACAGATATATTGTGGTAAAAGTGAATGAATATAATATAAAGGTCGTCCAATTTCTCAAATGTTTAATAGTAATGTGATTTAAGATTCATTTTATTTTATGCAGCATTTATTCACAGGAGCAATTTTGCTAGCATTCTTCTGTTAAGATAATTTGGTAAAATTATGATATTTTGCGACAATTCTAAAAAAAAGCAGATAAAATAATAATAAAATTATGAAGAGTAGTCATTTTGAGAGTATTCATTATACAAGTTACTCAATGAAATGAGATTTATTTTATTGATTGTTGAACAATTACCTCGGATATTGTGATATTTAGAGAAAATTTCCATTCAAATTAAAAACAATAAATCCTGTTTTCAAATCCACTAAAAAAGTAGAGCGATCTTTTTATCCTAGATTAATTTTCTTGAGGTCTCTTAGTGCACGAGCTTGTTCTTTGAGGAATGCCACAAGAGCTTCTATTTGAACTGTTGCCATTTCTTAGTACGGGTGACTGATTATTTGGGTACATGTTGAGAAAGACGTCTGCTTTGCAGATCCGAGTACCAAGCTGACTCATCTATTATCCACTCAAATATTGCAGATTTTGCTGTTTTCAGAGATATTCCTAGCAAAGATGGTTTTCGAGACCTCTAACTTTTTCTTTTTGTCACTGTAAAATATGATCATTCTGATTCAAAATTAAAAGATATTTTTATTCACCAAAAATTGATCAAAAGGGATTAACACACCTTTAAACGTATTGGAAATTGTCGTTCCTTCAAGAATCCGATCGGAAACAAAGGATTGGATTATATATATTTTCTCTAAAGGACACAAGTTCAACATCCTTTTCGTTATCATACAACATTTTAAATTTAATCTCATTTCTCCGTACAACATTCCATATTAAATGAACTGATTGGCACACAGAAGTCATATAAAAAAATTGAATCAATTTGAATTACATATTAAATTATCCTTGTATACCAAATAAGAGATATAAGATTTTTTTTAGCTTCTTTAAAATGAGAAAAAAAAATTGTAACTCACGTTATAAAATTGTATTTGTGTATAAATAACATTCAAATTTATAGACAGACATCATCACATTGAAGGAGACATTTTTATTGATTTTCTTACGATTTTCTTACTAACATGCAACAGAGCAAGTATATTAAAAAGAATGAAAAAAAATGAAAAATAAAAGACATGGCAGTAGTAGCAACAGCATTTTATGAATAATATAGAAAAATAATATAATTTCATAGCATAAACATAAAGAAGTTTTGACGATGTCGATGATGATGAGTTGTCTTGACTTTGTTTGTTAATTTAAAAATAAAAAAAAAAGATTTGAATTCATCTATTCAAATAAGTGTTATTAATTAAGGAAATATTACAGCTAATTATTTTTTAATATTCTTAACTAGATTTGTCACTATCCCTTCATAAGAAAGGATTGAGTACAAAAAGGCAGTTCATATTCATTTTTTCTTTATAATCAAGAAACTATAAAATAAAAATTAAATTCGATCAAACATATGAGATTTTCTGACGTAAAGAAGTAATTTGATTCCCAATCAATAAAAACATCCTTTGAAGTGCCTCTCTTTCAAAAAAGAAAACAAATTTCACATTTCCTTGTTTGATGCATTTTTTCTTTTCCAATTTAATATGATCAATAATAAATAATTAAGTTACGTAATTTTATATATTTGCTTTGTAATTCGAAATTTAACAACCCCTTTTCTTAAAATCAATCAATAAATATATTGCATTAAAGGGCTACAAAAAAGTACGTTCAATTATGTGAAACTTTTTTTATAGATTTTTCTTACTCAGAGATTGAAAAGTTTTGAAATTATAATAGAATTCAATTAACTAAACTAATAGATTTAATTTAATTTTTCTTCATTTCAACAAAAAACGAAAGTATCATTGATGCAATTTGATTGGTATTGTGCAAATGACTGTAAAGCACGTGTCAATTCGCAAAAAAATCAAAAGGCTTCTTCTTGTTTGCAGAAACCATTTTTTTTATTTTTCTGCAATGCAAATAATTTTTAATCATTATAACAAAATAAAAAAAATGTAAGAATGAATGAAAAAAAAGTTTGGTGACATTTATTTTTTAAATAGTAATAACATATTTTTATACTTATGTCAGAATAAAAAACTAGTCACTAACGAACTTTTCTGATGTTTGGCGACTTTTTTAGTGATGAGCCACTTTTTGGTTGTTGTCAATTATCAATGGGTCATTTTAGAATATTTGGCCATTTTGGGTTGGTCGGGCATTATCAAAGTGACACAGACGGACAGCACGACCGCCCACAACACCGTCAATTTTAAGAAATGCGATAAAAACTCGTAATAATAATGAGCTATAAGACCATGAAGTGAATGAACAATCGTTTCGTTTTCTTTTAAATTGACAAAGTTTTTTTTATTATTTTTTTTCATTTTAACATTCTTCATTTTTATTTCGTTTCACTTAGATGTCATTTAAAGTTTTGTACATTTTTAACTTGACAATAAAAAATAATAATAAAATGACGGGGGCAGTTGATTCGAAGATTAAGACAAAAACATGTCTGATAAACAGGCTGAGGACTAAAAGGATTTTCATAGTGTAAAATGACTAAGGCACAGAATCGCAAAAATCACAATGTTTCAGAGTATCACTTGAATTCTGAAATATGGTTTTAATATCTTCAATAAAGAAGAAAAATGTGTGACTGCTAAATTTTTACTAGACTTTTTCAAACTATTCATCAAAATAGCATGTCAGACAACAATTATATCATTGATGGTTATAAATGAAAAAATAATTCGTTTTGTGTGTCTATGGAAAAATTGAATAAAAAAAATTAAAGATAATAACATTTTTTTCCTTCATAATATATTTTTTTTATTATTGTTCACATTCATTCATGCAAAATTTGCAATTCTAAAATGAAGATTTTTTTTTACTCAACAATAACTTTTTTTTAAAATAAAAATCAAATATATTATTATAAAACGCTATCAGAACATTAATAAGCTGAAATTCTTTATTATAATAAATGCATTTTGTCTATTTTTTTTTCTTCTTCTTTACTCTTATATAATTTTTTGTTGCAAAACATTTCTTTTTATAAGCAATGTCATTAAAAGTAGAAGAATTGTATGATAATAAAAAAGACCCTTTATATTTTTAATCATTATTATAATTTTCCTTTTTTATATTTTCTAAGACTTCAGCATCAATTTATCTACTACACATTTTTCAAATTTAAAATTCGCAATTAAATTAAACATGCATCTCTCAAATCAGTCAATTGTCAAACAAAATGATCTCCCCCTCATTATATTTTTTTTTTTGCATTTCAAATAAGACTGGTGATGTAAATAGAAACAGAAAGTCGGCACATGTCCTGATACAAGAACAACAACATTGCAAAAAAAAATATTTTTACAGAATTTGCACACTAATGGCATTGATAGAAAATAAAATTTTAAAATTTAACTTTCACTCTCACTCAAAATGAAAAAAAAACTTAAAACATGACATAATAATGGATGTTTTCAATTGATAAGAAGAATGAGAGTGCATTAAAAAGTATTCCACCCCCTCGATTTTTTTTTGATATATTTAAATTTTTCATTTTTTCACCCCCTTACATACATTTTCAATGTTATTTTTTTTCTCTTTATCTCAAGCTTGATGAATTGACTAGGTACATTTTTTTTAATTGTCAAATGATGCGTTAAAATCAATCGATATATTTAAATTAGAATTGATGAATCAGTTTCCCTCGAAAGCTTTTCTCACTTAATTTTTTGAAATAGAATTTACTTATCCAAATTTGACATAATAGTACTCTAATCAATCTCACATCAGAATGACTACGTGTTTCATTATTTTGATGTTCATTTAAGAGAAAATTTTCAACATTGATGAAAAATACACTTTCACATGAGTATAAGAGAATAAATTTAATGCAGATAACCGTTTATAAACACATGAAAAGATCAATAAATTTTATGAACTAATCAAGTAGTGTACGATTGCAATAAAAATAGGTTTTCAAATCGAAAATATGTCTTCAAAAATGACATAAATAGATCTTGTGAATTACTTCACGTAACAGAACTAAAATATAAATTTCCTGTAAAAGAATCATAGAAATTTTTTTAAGACTGTTCCATCCCAATTTGTGACATTATTGATTTTCTGTCATGTGAAATCAGAAATAAAAAAACAAATCTTTGCACTTACCTGTTTTCTACACCAAACTACCGATTGATACACAGCTATAAGGCATTTATCGAAAATATCACGGTCTGTAAAAATTGGAAAAATTAAATTAATTTTCATAAATGTATTAAAAAATTTAAAGTTTTTTATTAGAAAAAATGCACTTTTACACACGGTTTGTCCGCTGTCAGTCCGTCTCTCTTGAAGTCATTTCCATCAAAAGCTCTGAAATAGTCTATGGAAGTGAGGCCAGGTTTTTTGAGTTTTGTAGAGAAGGTCATGTGGATTATATATTGAGATTGGGCTCCAGACCCGGAAAAAGGTCAAAAACCCATCAAATAAATTTTAAAGTCAAAACAAGAATTGAGTCCCATCAAAATGCACTTTTCTAAACCGCCCAGTTGTTATTTCACTACATTCAACTTTCCACGTTTCTATTTTTAATGTACAAGACAAAAAATTGAATCAAATCAATATATATTTTTTTTTATCATATCACACTTTCTTCTATTTATATTAATTTTATCTCAAATTTTTAATTTTATGTGGAAAAGTAGTAACAGCTGTTCTTTAATTATCAATTTTGAACTGTACAAAAACAAAATCATTAAAGAAATTTTGAGTGAAATTTTTTTCAATTGATTTATATTGACTTTGAAATCACATGATGCTGAATTTTTGAAAAAAAAAATATAAAATTATTTCTGATGTTAAGAAAAATAAATAAAGAACAAAAAATTATAAGATAAAATTCATCATTTTTTGAAAATAATGAATTTATCGTTATCTAATTTTTGGTAAGTCATCAAATAAATATTATCCAAAAAAATAATGATGATTGTAGTAACAAATACAGTAAAAATTCAAACATGAAACACTCACCACACCACAAATAAAGAAGATACAATGTAAAGAGGAAAAACAAAGTAAACGTAATTTTCTAAGTTTATTACAAAAATGTTGCATAATTTTAACATTATATTGTTTTCCAATCAAAATTTCTAGTTTATTTTCCTATTATATGTAAGTACATACACAGTTTCATTATTGTTACATGTAACAAGAAGACTTGATTTGATTTCTCTATGGTACTTAGTAGCTCATATGACTTACATATAACTATTTAAAAAGCAAATATAATATAATAAATATAAGGTTTTGTGATATTTTGTCGATTTTCAACATTTTTTTTTCTTCATTTCAATTATCATATAAACTACCAAATTACATGACGACAAAAATACTGAAAACTTGTTATATTTTTATTATTATTTCTTATTATAAATGGAATATGGGAGACAATGAATTGATTGCTATTTTTATTAGTTTTTTTTTCTTTAGTTTGCTATATAATTTGAACAGGTAATTCATTCTTTCAAAGTATATCACCAAAAATAAAAAAAAAAACTTTTATTGGAAAATTAACATGAAATTGAAATTGTTTTGAATGATTTACAACAAAGTGATGTTTTAATATATGTTTTGTCGATTTTTAAATCAATTTTCTATCAAACATGTTAAATAGAGGTTGATACCATTAAATATTAAAATATAAATTTTAAGTATCAAATGAGTAAATAAAAATACCATAAATTAGTGACAAATAGGTATTTTTATGATAATTTTCACATTAATAATAATCATAATACTTAACTACTGTTCTGTCTCTTAAAATTCATAATTTTTTTTTTACTCCCACGTAAATTTTTAATTACATCACGCGCTTTAAGAGAGTATTTTTTAATGTTGTTGGTTGATTTTATGTTTTAATTTTTAATATTAATTCATTTCAAAAAAATGCTTACACTTAAATCGCTAGAAGACAAAATTCATGCATATCTTTATAATTAATGATGAGACCATTGATTAATGAAGTACTTATTTGTTTCTACGTGGTATGGGTTTATTGGAATTTATTAAAAAATTATTTTTGCCACTGTGTTGACAAACACACTTTGAAAGACACAAGAAAAAATTTTGAAAAGTAAAGTTGAATGATGAGTGTAAGCACATTTAATATTAACTTTAAAAAAAACCTTAAACTGATTTACTTTTCTAATTGAAATTTAACCTTGTTTCTTATCTATTTATCAACATAAATTACTCTCTCAAACCAAAACCAGTGGGACAAGTGAAAATTTCCCACTAGCCTCACTAACAACACCGAGACCAGTGAAAAACCAGGGGAAAATCAGTGACAGACCAGTGGAACAACGCAAATTATTTAAATTTCTAAAATCACTAGCGGAACCTCTAAAATTTTTTTTTCATGTTCCACTCATGTTTCTCACTAATGACCGGGGGGAAACCTTAAGGGGTTTTAGGTTGAGAGTATAAAGATTTCCCAATGAATTCAGTCATTTTTATGTAGAAACCTCAAATCGCTCTCTAAAAACATATTTTTTATTTATTTAGCAGAAAGTCACATTGAATATAAGGTTGATATTATTAAAAAGTATGTTAATAAAAATATTCCGGGACAATAACCTCATAATTTTATTTATTAATAAAATATTCTACTTCTGGATTTTAATTCTCTTTGGTAGACGACACACAATCATTATATTTATTTTTTCATTAAATCGCAAAAAAAATCATTTGGTCATCAATTGAAACAAAATAAATGATGCAGAGATAAGACCCCTGAATTAAAAAAAAACAGGATTAGTATTGACATGAGATAAAGGACAAAAAAATTACACTCACATTGATAAAATATTCATAATAAAAAAAAACAATAAAAATATAATTTTATTTTAAAATAATTAATGAAGTGAGAGCAAATCCATTAAGAACGAACGTTAATATTATTGATATATACAGAAGTACTACTTGCAAAATTAATAATAAAAAAAAAACCTGAATCATTAAAAGTGATTTGGTGGAATGTGTGTTGTGATCAGAACATTATCATAATAAAAATAAAACATGATGTCTTGTTAAATATTAAAATATGTTAGTTTCTCATCTGTTAATGTTGACTTTGATGGTTCTTTTTACACTTCTACGTGTTTAACATCTTGTTTGTCTGTTTATTTATTATTATTGTTTTTATTATTATTGAAAAACAACAAAAATTAGAATAATGACTTTTGGAAAAAGGTTGATTGCATTAAAAAAACGTTTCAAGGTAAGGCGTTTTTATTATTAAATATTTTTAAAAATTAAGTTTTATTTTTTTACTTCATTTTAGTTTGCATTTGCAAACCGAAAAAAAACAAATTAAATAGCATTAAACCTGTATTTAAAAGAAATGAAAATTAATTAAAAATGAATTTTTATAATTTTTAGAATGCCCGTGTTATATTGTCTTGTCTTTTCTTTCTTTATCGTTAACAATAGAACATGTCCAATGAAAATCGAACATTTTCAAAAGTCGGGAATCAAAACTCGAGACTTGCAAAAGTCGAAAGTCTCGATTGCGAATTGAAAATATAATAAAAAAAATGACATAAGATTCATAGTGTTTTTTTGAACTGGAAACGTTGCATTTTCCCCACCATCCAGTTGTCGGGTATCGACACCTTCAACAAACTTTTCGACGACACACATTCGAGGAGCCACATCAACAACAAGCTCAATGAGACGCAGAGAAGGGAACGAGATGGATCCAATTCAAAGTCGAATGTATGATCTTTGTGATACAATAGAACACTCGTGGGGACAACTTTCTAGAGAAAATGAATCAATTTTTGTTGGGCTTTTTTAAGACTCTTTAAAAGAGCCAAGTCGTTTGATGCCGTATAATAAGAGAATGTCAACTTGTTATGAAATATTCCTGGTTGTCAATCTACTCAATTGTCATTACTATATATTACGATATATCATTCTGACAAGACAATAATTTATTGTCGCACTCAGGTTAAGACAGAGCAAGCTCATGTTCGAACAAGGGCATATAGATGTCTTTTTATATCATGTAGCGATCCCAGTCTCATGGTTATCTATGGTGCTCCGCAAATTCTTGACACTTGTTATCATGTGTTTTTGTAGAGCCGGACGTGATGACAGAAAATCAAAATGTTTCTATTTTGCAATGGAAGTGTCTGTTTCATAAAAGATTTTCCGCCCAATAACCCCCACCACCAAAGATTACTTCTTCAAATGCTTCCATTTAAAAATTTCCTTTAGTCTCCACCACCTTCAGCAGATCGTTCTCCTTGTTCGCCAACGACGATTAGTCGTAGTAGGGCGCGAGTATTTATTATGATAAAGTTTAATGGTTAATTAAAAGAGAAATCGATAAAAATGACGAGAATCGAGAACATGGTCCTTCTCGACTGACATTCTCGATACAAGTCTCTCGACTGGAAAATAAATTAAAATTGTACAAATAATAAAATTAAAAATAAAAACAGTATTAAATTTGTGTTTATCTGAAATATTTGCACAGAAACAAGATCAAACCCATTTGTTTTGTAAGTATTTGATTATTTTAAAATTATAAGATTATTGAATTTTTGTTTTTAATATTATCATTTATTAATAATAATAAAATTTCAAAAAAATCCCCATGAAAGATTTTGATGGTATATTTTATTAAATCAAACAATATTTAAAATTTTTAAAGCCACACCTGTGTTTTAAATACATTATGATGACACAATATATTTTTCCACGCATGAAAGTATATTTTGAGAATATTAAAAAAATTTTGACAATAAATTAATATTAATTGCGATATTATTTATATGTGTATATTTTTATCTGACGGCATATATTTTTAAATGTTAGTTGTGACACATTCGGATTATAATTTTTTTTCTTTCAATGTTTAAAATAAAAAGACATAGATCAAAGTATTTTAAGAGAAAATTAATTAATTACAAAACAACTGATGATGTTTTATTTATTATAGTTTTCATAATAATATTTGTAAATAATAATCTAACGGTTGTTAATTAAGCAATTTTCAAAATAGGAAAACAACCACTTGTTAGATTCACTAATTATCTAACAAATTAACTAATAGATGTCAGTCCATTGTCCAGGAAAATATTTTTATTTTGTGTTTCTTTACATTTCTACTTCATTTTCGTTTCAGATTTGATATTTTCAGTTAGATCATATGTTTGTCGATTCGTTACATGCACATGTGAAAGAATCACAACAGAGAAAATAACACGATGATACATTTTCGTTTCATTTCGACTTGTGTTGTGGGTTAGTATTTGCCACCCTTAATTGTTTTTATTTGCAGACCACCCTAAAAGTGCATGCATTGTCAGACTATATGAACTCTGTTAATAGTCTTAATTGGCGTTACAATAGAAACAATTATCAAGAATTCTATTGTGTCACACCTTGGTCAGTTCAATGTGAATGTTTTTATTTAAGAAAAATACTTCATTCACCGGCGTTTTTTTATTGTTTTTGTTGCGTAATTCACAGATTAAATGCAAAATTAGTTAAATAACATTAACAAAAAAAATTGGGAAACTGCTAATATTAAAATTAGGGAATTGAACATAGTTTTTGTAACGAACTTTCAATATGACCTTTCTATTAGTTTACAATATTGCATAAGCTTTTGTCTGATTTTTATAATTCTCTTTTAAGCGCCTTGTTTTCAAACAAAATAATTGAATATTTAACCATACAACTGTAATTGGATTATATTTTTTTTCCAAGCAGTGACACTTGTAGTGTGAAAAAAATGACAGGTTATGAAAATCTATTCAAATCGATGTTTTATTTTAAGTTAATTTTGAAAGACAAACATCAAATAATTAAAACTATAATTAATTCACGGTAATTAAGAATTTTGTTAAAAGTTATTAACTAAAAATCACAACTATACGCTTCATTTACTTTAATTTCCTGACAAAATTTGGTAAATCATACAATAAACACTATATGTATGTTAATTACTAATTAGTGTTTTTATGTAGTACAACAAATTAAATTAATTTAATATCTTAATTTACTAACAAATTATTTTAATATTAATTTGTATGACGGACATTTATAAAAAACTTAACCCTTTATCATCAATGGACAGTTTTATGCTTATTCTAAAATGATGTTGGTCAAGTTGTAGAACTCCAATATTTACCTTAATTTACACTCTCGATTCAAGATCAGTGGGACAAGTAGGACCAATGGGAAACCAGTGGGACACCAGTCAGGAGTATTGTTTTAGATAAATAATTTTTTCAAGCTTCTCGATGGTCCCACTAGTTTCCACTGGCCCCCACTAGTCTTACTCGTTCAACCACTTATATGGTGTCCCACTAGTCATACTGGTACAAACGGCCCACTGGTGAGCAGTGGGAAGACCTACTGGTTTTGATTGAGAGTGTAGGAGGATTGTTTTTTGTGTACAGTTAAACTAAAAATTGGTAATTTATCGTTTTGTAATCGTTCATGTTGTTGAAGGGTTAATAAATTCATAATAAAATATTTATTACAATTCTTATTATTGCACGAGACATCATAAACAAATTACAAATTAGTAAAATTATTAATAATAATGTTAGTATAAAATTTATATATTACATTATTTTTACACATGTTTTCTTTATACATTAAATTTTTTTTTATTTTTATTTCACGTTTATTATAATTTTGATTTAACCCATTAACCGCCTCTCCTAGAAATATTGAGTTTAGAGCAAAACTTTCTTCTATAATTTGTTCTTTGCGAAACAGTGATCACTTTTCGTTTCGATGAAAATTTTGAGTTTCATACAAAAATTTTACAGGAGAGCCGTTTGAAAGTTTCGTATAATACCACAGAAATACGTACAGAATTCTTGTACGAAGAGGAAAAATTACATGACTTTTCATCTTATTTCTGCTAATAATTTTCTTATAATAATCGAAAAAATGAAAATAACTGGCCTGACTTCTTTAAAACATGTCTAATTATTTATATTGAAAATTTGAAGAAAATACTTTGAGAACTTCTAGGAGAAATCCAGCTCCAAAGTTACTGGTCGAAAAATCGACCAGCGGCGGTTAATGGGTTAATGTATGAATGATGAAAATACAACTTTTAATCATGAAAAGTTATTCAAATGATCTTGAAATGTTTCATTTAGGCACATTGTGAAAAATTGATATGAACAATTTTTTACTTTTAAATATAGGATATAAATGATTTAAACAAAAAAAATATTGTTAAATTAGTGCTATATTGTGTAGGTTTCTGCTATTAATTAATTTTGCCGTTTCTTAAACTCAAGATATTTCTATTGTAAGATAAATAGACAGTCTTAATTAAAAATACAAATAATTATTTATATTTCCATACAATACACACAAAGATTCGTACATACAGATTAAGTAAGATAATAATTGTAAAATATAACTTTAATTAAGACGAAATGATAACGATGAGATAATCTTCTATCTTTTCAAGAGATGTGCTGATGACTTTTGAAAATAATATTTGCCTTTATTTTAATTAGGAAGTACAATTATTATCATCAACATAACAACGTGACATTAAAAAGACAATAAACAAATGCTGAATTATTCTTATAATTAAAATTAACATGTTAAATGATAGTTTTATGACTTTCCTTTTATTTAACTACAATACAAAAAAAATTATATCGTGAAATACTTGTGCAGAAATGTATTAAAATTTTTAACAAATGTAGACCTCATTAAGGTCAAACTTAATCAAATTATGTTAAAGTGTCACATATGTTCCTTCAGTTTTCTCTCTTTTTGAGTCTTTTAATTAACAAAAAATTTTCTCTACATGGGCACGTTTCATTCATTAAAGGCGCCGTCTATTCTCAAAGTCTTTGTATACGGTAAATGGTCTTAAACTCCTTGATTCTAGTTTATATCAGTAAAAATAAATGAAGAATATCCTGTGTCATGTGTGTGTGTGTGTGTTTGTAATTTTACTTGTATAAAATATTCTGTTAATTTTGTGGTGTCTGGAGAAGTAATTATTTCGTACATATATTTTATAGTACAGTATGTGTGTGGTGATAATAATAGGCCAAGTTGTGGTCAAGCAAGTTGTAAACTTTAGTTCTTCTTACGAAAAAAACAACAACAACAACAACCGTATTGTATATCATCTACTATTAAGGGGCAAAAAAAACAAAGCACAATAAAATGGAGCAAAGAGTATTTAGTTGTGTGTTTTTTAATTAAATTTCTTTTTCTTTAATATCATTTGAGTGTGTGTGTGTTTGTGCACTTTTACAGAATAGTTTTATATATGCATTAGTGATGTGGTAATATAGTTTGCGGTATTGTTGTCTATACTTATTCACTCACTAATATATTTGATATTTAATTAAAAGCAAAAACTAGATTAGATAAAAACCGGAGCATGCTTGATGAGTATTTCTTAAAGGAATTCATTAACAACATAATATCTAGATAAAAAAAAAACAAGTCTATAAGCAACCAAGATAGAATGCAATATTAATTTATCCATTTGATTCAAAGTTGTCCGTTGTTTTTCTCATTTATTTCAACTTAGTACCATTCAAAGGGGTAAACCGATCAAATTTGATTTAAACTTAAATTTGTTCAATAGAAGTCATTTTAACAACAATCATTTCTAAACACTGATATTAATTATCCACATTCATCAAGTTTGCAAATTTCAACCGGAAATACGTTTGTTTTTCCTATTTCGTTTTCACATTTCTCTCTTTATATCTCCCATATCGCATTAATTCCTATCCTTTAGATTTGTATCTAACTCATACCACTCACTGCAAACATATAAAACTTGCACTTCGCTTCAAATACAGCATACATCCACAGTATCCTTGTACTATCGTTCTTTCATTAAAAGTCTAGAATACATACACTAAATGTGTAGACTCATTAGGACATCGATCGTTTCGCTGTTGCCTTAATTAACTAAGTTTTTCATATATAAATGTATATGGCTAAGTTTTATTATTATAAATGTAGAGTTGAATTAACTCATTCCATTTTAAGGAAAAACATAAAACATCACAATTTTTGCACCATATGGCTTTACATACTTTAAATTTTCTATCTTCTGATGATTGAGTTAAAGTTCAAAAAATCTGTCTTATTAAGAAATTTAAAAACATATAAAACTGTTAATTAGAAAATTCATAAAATTTCGAAAATTCTGAAGATCAGTCATTTGGGAATCTTCCATTATCATAAATTTAAATAAAAATAAATTCTCACGGGCTTCTTGTCCAACTGTGTGTCAATTCTGGACACAAAAAATCAGCAGAACTTCAAAGTCATATCAATTAACGTTGAGCAAATCTTCTGTAATAGTAAATTTTTCTTACAAAATGCACTTATAATACATGTGAAAAGAATACAACTCATTTTTATTTACACAAAGATAATAATCAATGCAAGTCCAAGTATTTTATTTTTCCTTTACCTTTATATCCTGATTTTAATTGAGAACATACATGTATATTCTCTTAATGATGTAGTACGGAGGATCAACTTTGAAAAAAATTTCTTGGTAGGTGAAATACGTTTTACATTACAATCAAACCTGACCTAGCTTAATCCCTAAATAATACATACACTTTACAGTGAAAATATCTATAAATTACTGCATAGTAAAAAGAAAAAAAGTTATATTACAAGGCGACGACGGTGAAAATAGTACTAGTGGTGGTCGGTATGGTGCCAAATTGACTTTAAGCCAAGTTGTTGATAGTAATTACTGATTAAAATTAACAAAAAAAAGAAGTGTAATTGTTTGCTTTCTATGCACGTAATTTATTTTTACATTCTTAAAAATTTGTGGAAAAAATCAAATAAAAACTAGGCAACATCCCAATTACTGAATTGCACAAAAAGTGAATAAACATGCAAGGAATTAAGAAAATCGTCATTTAAAGTTCCAATTTTTGTTTTTGTTTAGCATTAAATTTAAGTATGATTTATAGTAAACTACTTTTCTAAATATTTGATGTATAATTTAATATACTTTTTTTCTTTTTTAAACTAAATTTTGCATGTTACAAGAAGGAAATTTATAATTATATTTAGTGAAATATTTTTTACACACGATATGCATTTTGTTTACAAAATAACATAAAATCATCAGTACAAAAAGGGTCAGCTTTAAATTATATATTAAAATAAATAGTAACGTCACGTCAAAATACAAATATTTAGTTGAAAGACAGACAGAAACTAGACCGACTAGAAAATGAATGTAGTACAGACACACATTTGTGGTTTTCTAAGCTGAATGGGCAATTAAAACGGATGTCTCGTAAATGAATTAACATGCAATTTTCAATTTTGGTTTGAAAAATTTTATTAAAAAAAAATAAATAAAATTTACAAAAAAAAAACAACTATTGACTTTGTTCGATCAAGCATTAAATTGATTTTAAATGAAAATTCTTTGGTAAGAATTTTGTTGATTTTTATCTATTTTCATTTCAATTTTATTGCTCAATTTCTTATTGAATACAAGAGACCTTGACCAAAAATATCGTAATTAAATATAAAAAAAAATATAATCTCCCTAAATGATTTTTGGGATATTTGATGTTGTTTAACACACAATAAAACATACATTTTGTGTACTATGAAAAATATGGACACACTCGAAAGAAAAAGGGGGTAAACTATGTACAAGTATGAAGAACAAAAATAAAAAGAAAAGAAAATGAGTATTAAATACCACATATGCCAACAACGCCACTAATTAGTTTTGTTCATTTAAGAACTTAGAAACGTCTGCTTTATAAAAGTGTTGTGTGTGTGTGTATGTGTTCGCTCTATACATTAAATATTGAAAGAAAAATCAAGTGTGAGTGTGAGTATGAAACTCCATACTCATTAAGCAATCGATCGTTTTGTTTGAAACTTGTCTTAATTAAGCAAGCCTTAATATATTTCTAAAAATTTGAAAACTGATTTTAAATGAGACGCACAAGCGGATTTCAGTTTATCAAACGTCACAGAAAAAAATTCCACTCTCAATTTAAATTCATTGTTTCTTAATATTTATTTTCAAGACGACTCCAATTTAAAAATAAAATGCAAAATTGCTTAACTAACTGGCGTTATTTCAATTTACCATAGCAATAGATGAAGAATAAGCAAAAATATAAAAATAACATATTCTTAATTAAAATTGATAAGAAAAGACAAGATTCGTGTGTGTGGGTATGAGTAACTGTCACAATTAAAATCTCCCCTTATATAACTAATTATGAATGTGTGTAATTCTAAATGCAATAAAAATCGAGTGTCTTTCTTATAATAATAGAAATGAAATAAAAGAATAAAGAGGAAATTATCATCATAAACATATGTGTGTATGTAGTCTTAATACATTTATACTTACTTAGTTCAAATATCCTTTTTATTTATTTTTTTTTCAATGTATTTTAGTTAGATAAGATTAACGATATCATAGCTAAATTATATAATTTGTGTGTTTGTGTGTGTGTAATTACTGGATATTTAGTTTTGGTTTTATTTGATATTTACATTTCCATATCATTCACATATTTTTTCATGTTTGTTGTACAAATATCCAAAAAAAAATATTATTATTATTATTATAATTATTTTATATCACAAAATCACAAACAACTAGAGATTGATAGATAACAGAAATAAAAAAAAATATGTAATAAAAATTTGATTTTCTCATATAAGTTTGTGCATTTACATTGTCGTCATTATTCTTTTTATATTCAAACACTCATTTTCGTGTGGATACATTTTAGTTAGTTCTTGACTAGACTTTTATTTATTAATTATATTTAAAAGGATTAAGCCACTAATTGAATTAACATTGTATGGGTGTGTGTGTGTGCGTGTATTGTCGTCATTGTCAACACAGACACACACACACAGCATGAAACACAAAAACAACAATCTAACATTGTAAGAGAAATTTTCATTTGCTTTCACACATTCATATGTTTAAGCATTAAATTGTGCATGTTTTTCTTTTTTTTTTTGTTCTGTATTTAACTTTGAGTTAAAGTTACAATGTGTATGATTGTCCATGTTTGTTGGTGTGTTTATATATGTAGAGGAAGGAGATACATAAATGGGGTGGTGAAAAGTTGCTTTTTAGCATTTGGTTTGGTGGTAATTAGACACGAGCTCAGTGATGACCAAAACTTTTTATATAAATTCGGTTTGTTAGACCTAAAATTTGAAAAATCAAGCATTGTAGCTTTAATCACGTTAAACAAGGATAGATAGACAGCAAGAATGGATCAAGGCCGTATTCTATTGGGATTTTCAGATGGGCTTTAAACTTTAAAACAGACCTAAAGGTAGGACACGTTAGAAAAAATTCCGAATTGATAACTTCGGCATTTTATCGTTGACTAGCTTCTTCAATCTTGGTTAGGTCATGTAAGGTATATTTTTTTGAAATACATCCTATACTTCAACTAATTTTACTTGGTTCAGAAAAACTGGTATTCAATATAATATGACATCACTTGACATAACAAAGGGTAAGTAAGTATACACACCAAACTGGACATTGTTTTGAAGTTGCATGTTTAATAATTTATTAGACAGGGACATTTTTCAGATTCAATGAGACTCGAAAATTTAAATTTGTTAATCGTTAAGCTACAGTCCTTCCAGAGGGACAAGCAAGCTTGAATACGTTCAAAATAATACTTTTGATAAATAAACAGCATCGAAAACTGTTCAAAAAATGTTATAAAAATTTGCATAAAATCAAATTTCATATATACAACTGATTTATTTTTATCAAGAATGGCAAAAAATGCCGCCTTTTTTCGAGACCATATCGGGTTCAATATTTGAAATTACAATAGATTATTTTGCAAATTATGATTTGATGTATGAAATTTATTTTTTTATTATCCCTGCCTAATACCAATAACAGCATTAATACTCTCCTACATTAATATCGTACTCATGGACACTGAAAATGTATCATGATTTTTTTCTGTTATTTATTAATTCAAAAAAAAATATCATTTCTTTTTAACTTTTAATTTTTTTTACATTGAACTTTTAATTTACCGCTTAATTAAAAATTTCTTAATGAATTAAAAAAAGTATTTCACAGTTGATTATCATTTTTAATTGATATTTCCTTTAAAATATCATTATTTGAATAAATAAAATTTAAAGAAAAATCACTGATATAATTCTCAATATAGTTCAAGAGGTTCACGAATAAATTTTACATGATTAATATCAACAGATTCACATTGTTTTTGTTTACCTTTGAAATTTATCATGAAATAAATTTTTTATTATATTCAATTTAAAATGTTTAATGTATGATCTTATTGTCTTCAATATGTGATATTGTATTTTTTTTTTCTTTTATTAATGATTGTTAACACTAGTTTTGCTCTGCATGATATTCTTTTGTTTTTACTTTACATTTTTGAGCTGTAATCCATTAAATCATGATCTGTTTTGCAACTTAAAGTGTAAATAAAGGAGGTACTTTAATATTATTTATTTCTCACTTTTTTTATTATTATTATTTATGAGATTTGCACCATTTCAACTCCTTTTATTATTTGTTGTTTATTTACTTTGAGCACTTATACACTCATATGTTACACGAAATTTACTTCACGTAAAGAATAATTTGAAGAAAGGAAGAAAAAAACTTGCACAAAATTTACACACCGCTGCTAACAACTACGAGCAGTATGCTCTGACTGTCTTTGCCTTTGCTTTGCCGTATTATTATTTTATTTTTCTTTCGATATTACAAACACACACGCTTCACTATACTCCATGTAGTATAAATTTAGAGTGTCCGTCTCGTATTGAATCATATGTGTTGTCCACAATAATAATAAAAATAATAATAACAAGAACATATGAAAATGTATACAGTCGGTTAGTCCATTTCACATATCATCGCACTATATTTCATCATATGTGTAGTGTTGAATGTGAGAAATGTTGTAGGTGTAGTATGATATTGAATGATACAACATGTGGAAAAAAATATTTGTATAGTATGATAATACTAGAAAAATACATATGTTTGTCGCATAAATATCACGAGTGAATGATACACGCTTTAAATTAATATAAAGATACATAATTTTCACATTGTGTTTTAAGAATTGATGTATCTAATGATGTTTGTGAAAATGTTGAATGAAATTAAATTAATCAAGAAAATTATTAAATCATTTTTCAACCATCAATTTTTTTAAATTAGTGACAAAGCGCCTTTAACTTCGAATCTGACTTAACAATAATTCATTGTATTTGAATTCTCTAATAATCCTTTTTTTACTCCAATTCTATTTGACATAACAGAAATTATCGAAAATTTTAATTTCCGTCCCTGTAAAATCATATGTTTTCCACTACTTGTACAAATATTTCACACACACACACACACACACATATTATACAAAAATAAAGGAAAAACAATCAAGATACAATGAATGCACTCAAAAAAATTTTCCACTAGAGCTTCTTGGCATAACATGTGATTTACACGTTGATAGTGTGAAATGCACAAGAAAATTATCTGTCTCTATAATGTGGAAATTCAGAGTGTAAAGAAAAAACAACAGAGAGTGGGGTTAATGTGTAGAAAGCATTTGTGTAGTATTATTTTGATTTTAGTATTATACATGTAGCCGGTCATGTGTATCAAAGAGAAATTCTTTGAGAGAAATGGAAAAATATTGAGAATTTAATTGAATAAAAAAAAATATTTATGTTAAAAAAAGCAGAGTCAAAACTTATGTTTTGTTTTATCATTTTGAGCGCACTTTATGATATTCAATAAAACGTTTTTATCACGTAATTTTTAAATAACTTTTTCACTCATTGCTTAGCCAGTTCAAATGACTAGGAGTAACTTATAGAAATGGTTGATGTGTTCAAATTTATTGGTTTTTCTTCAAGGATTTAAGGAATTCGGTCGGACAGTTCACAGAGCTTTGTTATTTTTTTCGTCGACAGCGTTTTTCGGTTTTCAACTTTAAAAATTTTCTGTCCATCTTTCATAAGAACCAACGGATCAGATTCGAGTTTATGGCGGTCTTCACAGAAGACAACCAACACCAACCCATTTATCATCACATCTGATAACAAAGGAATCAATTCTAGTGCATAAACTAAAATTAAGAACACCTGGTTCAATTCAGGAAAGTGCCTACACTAATTAGGACACCTTCACATATGAGATGAGATCATGACTGGGAAAGTACTCGTCATACCACGCAACCTAGCATGCTTTTGCATACGTGAATCTTGTATACAGCAGTCTCCGCTTGTTCAGAACAGTATTATCACATTGGATCTCTAGAGTCAAAATAACTAAAGTAGGCATACTATTTGCGGATTTTCGGACGGGACAATCCTGATTTTTGAGTCAATGTTCCGATTTTACTTTCATTTGTCCCGATTTTTTACATTGAAAAATATTATTATCGGGAAAATCCAAAAAATGACCTTACTTTCACAAAACGTTCCTAAAAAGTTTTCCAGCGAAAAAGTCGTTAATGAGTATACAGATCGATATTGAATCAAAAATTACAGCGTCTTGTATCTGGGTTTTTCGATTGGACACTCCAGAGGTCGCTGAGGGTGTCAAGGTAGGTTCTTGGGATCCAAATTCCTGTAATTCCACAATTCTTGTAATGATTGAAATAAAACCATTTTTAATCATTTTCATCTATCGTATAATTTTTAATCTTTATTTAATTTTCTTTTTTTAAAAATAAAATCAACGAAATGGAAAAACAAAAAAAATATATCACACATAAAATTCATTTAATATTTTTTTTATGATGATGATGTGTGATATGTTTTTTTGTTGTTTTTCTCGTTTAATTTTAAAATATTTATTAATAATCACATATTTTTAATTTTTCCTCATCACACACGAACGTTTTGTTGTGATACAAAAAATTTTTTGATTAATATTATAAAAAAATAAGCAAAAATCTGAAAGGCAATTATTATTTTTTTTTTATTTGAAATTAAAAATAAAAATTTTATTAATAAACATCTTTAATTTATTACTTTTAATCTGAAAATGTTGTTTTTGTGTCAATGACAGAATTAGTTGGTAATAATTTATTTTATCAAATATACAAATAAAAAATTATGACAATTTATTAGACTCATATTTAATTTAACTAAATTTAATGTGAAATAGAAAGAAAATTTGCACAAATAAGTTTTTTTTTTTCAATTTAACGTAGTTTTAAGTTTTTATAACAATTTTAATAACAAACACCGGAAATTCACCATTCATCTCAATTCACTATTTGCAATAAATCATGTTATTGAGTAAAATAAAAAAATGGTCAAAAAAATTGCTAATTGAAAAAAGGAAAGAATAAGGAGAGAAGAGAAACCAATGAATGATTTAAGAAAACAAAGAATAATAATTTTCTCTTTGATGCACTTGATTCACATTAGATATAGTAAACGTATCAACTTCATGTTATCATCATGAAAAATTAAAATGAATCGGAAAAAAGTGGCATAAATGCATATAAATGATAATAAAAATAATAATAATCCCGCAGAAATTATACACACACACACACACACATACACGTTCATATTTTATTATTATGATTATAAACTCTTTTGACTTTGCTGGCTGATTTGTGATGCACTTTTAGTTTTAAATGTTTTCTTCTCCGTTTTTTTTTTTTGTATATTTTTGAATTGTTTCTTGCATTTTTAATAAAAATGATACACAATGATATATGTGACTTTGCAAAGCATTGTCTATGGATAAAAAGTTGAGAAAAAGATGGAAGTCATGTGGAGTTCTCTTGCATTTTAAAAGTAAAAATAATGCCGAAATGTTAAAATTTATTATTATATTTTTTAATGTGTGATCGGTGCCTTTTATTCAATCGAAATTATACTTTTTTTTTTGTTTTAGTTTTTATATTATTTTCAATATAAAAGAGGAATAAATAATTTTTGACTCCTTTTTTAACCTTTTCATTTGAAATCGAACGATAATCAATTCAGTATCAATTGACTTTTTATATATTTTTAGTTTAGATGTTTTTGGAATTGATTCATTCTTTTTCAATAGAACTAAAAAAGGAAAGGAGGAATTTAATTGAGTGACAGGAAGAATTTTGGCAATGTAATGCAATGAATTTGAATGAGTCTAACTTGGTCTAAATTACAACATCTTAAAGACGTAATTTTTGAATGTTTCATTGAAAGTTCATTTCACATTTAGAATTTTTTTGATAAGTTTTTCCCGTTTTGCATTTGTGACACTCTGAGGCTTTGATCAATATCTACAAAATGGTGTTTTTTGTGTTTGAATTACCTTTTGTTTTTACAACATCTTATTAAACATTTTTAAAAAATTTTCTTAATGTCATGAAAAACCTCGAAACGAAGGACAAAACTAGTTTCTATCACAAAATAAGATTACAAGACGTTTTTCTTTACAAAAAGACAAAATGAAAATCAATTTAAATGTGATTACGGTTTCAATTTCCATTTTAATGTATATTCCTGTATTGACAAAAGTTATTTAAAAATTCAAGTATAAGAAGACATAATTTGTCCATCCACTCAAATTTAACAACTTTCTATACAAGTGAAACTTATACTCGACTTTTTTCTATTTGATCATTTTATTATTATTATTATTATTATTATTATTAGAGAGAAAAAAAAGCGAACCAATGTCTTGTCTTGCTTTAGACTCCTTCTTACATTTTAAATGGATGAAAATTTGCAATATAATCGTTTGAACAAAATATATATGCATGAGGATTTAAAAATTTTACATATTCAACATACAGATACATTATTTGAAAATAAAACTAAGAGACAATACATTCTTTGTAAGTATTTTTATTATACGTACAAAGATAAAAAGAACGAGAGATGCCTGCATCCATTTAGTCAAATAGGATGAAAATCCTCCTATCCTGTCTCGTGGTATCATCATTTTTTTCATCCTTCTTCCACTTCTTTGGATCTATAACAGTAGTAAGAAAGTTACCAGTTCTGGAACCATACCCAGTTCTGGAACCATACCCAGTTCTGGAACCATACCCAGTTCTGGA